>VYZV01023316.1:29188-79188 GCA_013401275.1 Pandion haliaetus | reverse complement strand
TTCCACCCACTGCACCATTTCCTGCACCTCAAGCATCTACAAAAGGCAAAGCACACTGACAAGTCATATCTGCCTGGTAGAAAGCAGGGGAGCCTGGCCCCAGAAGCACAGCATGTACCAGAGTAAATATTATGGTCTCAAAGCCTTAATGGAAGTGCCTTATTTCCTCCAGAAAATGAGTCCCTGACATTAGGCTTTTGAAAGGCTGCTCAGGTGTTCCAGAATTTGTGTCCTTCCCTACGTGAGTGTGATGGACACCAAGGGGACTGCCTTATCTCTTGATCCTAAAAGGCAGGAGGGGTGTCTGCATTCCTTGACACGGACAAGGTAGATTCACTAAGCAGATGAGAGAAAGGTGCCATTTTGGCACCTGAAGCTAACTACCCCAAGCAGGAGAATTTGTGGAGACTCAGCCTGTCCCCTTGCGCTCCTGCTGGTACCCTGAAATCTCACCAAATTGCTGGATCCTTAAAGTGCACAAGTCTGTGTTGAGCCATACTGTAAAAGTTGAATCAGTCTAAAAACCCCAAACCCTCAATTCCTGAACCTTAGGAAGCAATTCCTGAATTCAGCATCTGGCTGGGACAGCCGAGAAGCTTCCCATGTAGCAGGAAAACCTGACAAAACTCTAATCTGCCTTTTCCAGGAAACACAATTGTTCTCCAAGTTAATACATTTCTGATTCTCCTTTGTTTGTAGCGACCAAGTTGTCAAGCAGGCAGATCTTATGAAGGCTATGAAGGGTTTTCAGAGCATTCCCTGCCAAAACTAAAAAGCCTGTCCTGAAAGCTCAGGGCTTGGCTATCCTGAAGAGAAGTGTTCAGTACACAGCCCAGTTTCAAAGATGTGGCTAGTAAAGGACAAACCCACAGCTGAGAGAAAGCCTCATTTGCAGTTCAAGTGAAATATTTCAGAGAAGAGGTTTCTGGCAGCTTGGTTTTATCTGGGAACTGCAAACACACTGCAGAAGCTTCTTTTTCCTTGCTATAGGGATAAACAACACATGGGTAGGTTCACTGGTTTGGTGCATACAAGAAGTGGGGAGCTGTCTCCTGCATCAGTGAGGATCTTGCTGGCATAAGAAACAGAGTTTGGGTGCTCCTGCTCAGATGTCTGCATGTCCTGGGTCCCAGTTGTTGTGATGGCTGCTGGTTTAACTAAATGGAGGGGAAACATCTGGAGCGTTGCATCAGGGACACCAGTCACTGCGTGACCAGTTGGGGTGGTTGGGTTGGGTACCCAGCAATTGCCCCGGCTGCAGGGCATGGGCAGCACTAGGCCGCTAGTGAGGGCAGAGGTGGAGGTGAGAGGAGGTAAGGTCACCACAGGGCAGAAGGAAGGGGGAAGTCTCCCCACCAGCTTGGAGAGCACCTTGGGGGCACCCATGCTGCAGATGGGGAGCTCCCTGGCAGGGGCGAGCTCGTGGGCTGCTGGCAGGGCACCCCTCTGGGGACAGCAGGCATGTCCTGGGGCCACACTGGCTGCTCTTCCAGGGATCATCCCATGTAGGAGAAATGACCCCGTGTCCCTGGTGTCCAGGAGCCTCACCTGGCACTGACTAGATGATCACCTTTCAATAATGCTGCAAAGATTATATTGATTTTCCAGGCTTTAATCACAAGGAATATTTTAGCCATTATGTAGCAGTAAGATTTAAAGCCTTGGTTTGCTTATTTAATTTTAGCAGGCAGACAATTCCCTGCAGATCTGGAAAACTTGATATGTGTCATCTTTTGAGCTGACACAGAATACTCCAAAATGAGGTTGCTTCACCTCTGCATTAATGCCTCCATCTCACAGACTAACGCTTACTGGGACAAGCAAAGATCAGCTCACAGAACCAGTCTAGGCAGCCAAGTGTCCCAGTGCTACACTTAAGGCCTTTTTTATTGTATATATGAAGCAATAGCATTTACCTAAAACACAAAACAAAAATAGGAAAGCAGATATGTTGAGAATAATGCTTCTAGCTGGCTGAAAGCAGGGATGTCTGGGAAAGCCTGGTGCCCTCATCCTGCTTACATGGTTGCAGAATGTAGGGGATGGGTGAGAAGGGAGCTGTTTATTTCCTGCCTGGGAGAAGATGGGCAGAGCACACACTGGGGAAGGGCATGGGGGAGCCCGCAGTATTTCTGAGCATCTCAAGCCAGGAAAGGAAGAACCCAGGGCTGGTGCCAGCATGCTCTGAGCCCAGTGGTACGAGCTGAGCCCTAGGGTATGGGCCAAGCACCCACACATCTGAAAGGAAAGGTTTGGGCAGAATTGATATACTCTTACCCCTGGTCTGTTTTGCAATATTAAATCTCAGAAAGAGAGTCAGCATGATCCGTACAGACTGGCTTTGCGTACCAGAGAAGCTGCTTTGGTGCGGTGGGTGTTAATGAAGTGCCATCAAATGGGATGAGGCAGCAGAGGTGTGGCTGATGGTTCCCATGTGCCTTTCCTTCAGGTAACCCCCTCTCCGTGTCCTAGTGCCATGTCAGGGGAGCACTGATGCCTTCACGACCAAACTATCCCCACTTATCTTAAATACTCTCATGCCAAGAGCCACCCCTGACAGTGCATCCTAAAAGGAAGAAACTTGAGACTTTCTGTCCCATTTCAGACCCTATGACACACTCTTTTTTTTTTTTTAGAGCCTGTCTGTGTTTTGTCAAGCTGCTGTCTGTGAAAGAAGAGAGCCAGACTCCTCCACTCACAAAAGCCCTGGCTCTTCCCTCCTGGCCTTCACGAGCTAGAAGTACTGGGGCCAAGGAGTGCATGATGAAGTGAGGAGTTCCGCATTTCTCCCAGCTTGGAGTCACCAGCAGGAGCAGCAGGAAGAGCCACCTACCTCTTATGGTAGTAGTCCATAAACCAGGGGCAACATCAGTAGTAGGGTGAGGACTGCAGACAGATTGTGGCACAGGACACAAATTATGTATGGCTGGGCAAGTTGGCCCCTACAGCCGTGTGTTTTCCCATGGGAGGCTTTTCAGACCACCCACTTGTTTCTCCAGCACGTCTGCAGCAGGAGCCATGCCATAGCACCATACCAGCTCTCCTTTGCTAGCAACACAGGTACAGCGTGCACTTTGCAAACACCACGCATACGTCAGCCCATGGGATATGTGCCGAGGCCTCTGCCGCCTGGGCTCTGGCTGTCTTCTGCATCACTGCTGATACATCCTTTGGGAGCTACATTGCTAATGCAGAGGATGAGTCCAAGAAAGAGGTGAAGTTCACTGACAGTCATGGCCAAGGTGTTGTGACCAGGTCTTACAATGCACCTTGAAGGAACGGTTCTCTGTGGGAGCAAATCCTCCAAGTCCTGCAGAAAGGCTTCAGTTCCAGTAGGTCAGGGCTAACAAAACTGGACTTTTAGATTGACAAGACAAATACACCCTTACCCCAAAAACAAGACTTGTGAAAAGATGCAGTAGTTGGTTGTTTTGAATCCTGCCCTCACACAGACACACACATAGATGCAAGAATTGTCCTTCCAGTAAAAATGGTGTCTTTGTGCCTTTGGAGCTTAACACAAATCAAACCCTCTGAAGTATCACTTTGACCTCAGGAGATTTACTCTGTCCTTTCACCTGTGTTCTCTTTCCAGACCCCTCAACTTGCTCCCATTTCACCAGCTGCCTTCTCTTTCTGACATTATAAGGCCCTATTTATTTTTGTTCCTACTTTTGACAAATGTTACTGCTTGAATAGGTACTTTTCGCATAGATATCTGCTCAAGCTGGATGCTTGGAAAACACCAAACCAAGTGGTTAGGACATTTACAGAAATATAACTCATGGAGAAGCACAACAAAACAGCATTCTTCTGTGCAAATATTATCTTTTCACATTTCTCAAGCACAGAGGCATGGGGCTTTTCAAAGGAGAATCTGAATTATCTGAATCTGGCAAAATGGTTGTTGGAGATTTGTGTTTTACTGCCTTTCCAAAAATGCAGCCAAATCTGGAAAAATTATAACAAAATTATAATAATGAGAGTTTTGCACATGGTCAATAAAGCCTCTGTCAATTTTAGCAATTTCATTCCCTGAAAACTCTGTTGGCTTTGGGTATGCTCCAGAGCCAACTATGACTTTTGATACATTTGCAGAGAAAAATCTCTGCAGCTATAATTTTCTTTTGGCTGATGGGGGAGTCTTTGACTTGGATTCAACTTGCAGGAGAGCAACATCTCTTCCACTACAACTGACACATGGGAGGGAGTCTGCCTGGCTTAATGTCAAGGGGATGAGAATTAGCCCACTCAGAGGTGAGGAAGGAGTGTAACCATGCAAGGAAACTGGGATGGAGACTTGGAAACAGGCAAAGAGGAAAGAGAAACTGGGTTTGGGAGTCAGAGCTGAGAAACATGGGGTCTGGGCCAGGGAGCCCTGTGCAGTGAGACCAGAAATGATCAGGGCTGGCACACAGAACATAGATGGGGGTATGGGGGTAGGAGACAACGGTGGGACCAAAACAGGAACATTAATGAAGCCAGAGGTTCGGAAGAGGCTGGGTTTGGGGAAAGGGTAGGGCGGAGGGACAGGCCAGGACAAATCCTGCCTGAGTCCTGCCTGTCCCAATGGACAGGGTGAAGAATTTGACTCAACAAGGAACATGATGGTGCAGAGCATCTCAGCTGCAGCTGGCATCGGTAGGGGGCGATGCTTTGGACTAATGAAATACAGGTAATACCAGAATACTATAAAGCAACAAAGCCCCCTGGTTAGTTATTACTTTTGACCGTGACCCTGTGCCTCACCTCATTCCAGCAGTATCTTCTCTCTCTGTCTGCTACAATTTACGCAGGAGAGGTGGAGATAAATACTTGCAGGGCACTCTGACACTGCTGCACCCACGGAAGAGTCCACGAGGACACAGATAATCCTCCACAGAGCAGAGCTGGAATACTGTCTAGCAAATAAGATGTATAGTTAATACACCAAACAGTGACAAGGAGCTAAATACTAAAGGAGCTGCTCTCTAAATCAGTGTAATCAATGTTGAGTGAGGAGATGGTCCCTGAGAATGTGTGAAACACACACACCTCAAAGGAAATGGGGGTGCCTGAGCACCTTCCCTCATGTTGTGCCACGTCTGCCAGACGAGGAGGCTCCTCGAGGGGCCGTGGTGGGGTTCCTGGAGGCAGCTTTGAGGCACGGTCCTCCTCCCCCACAGGCAGTAAAGTCCCTGCCAGCGCCCACTTAGGTCAGGGCAGGGAAGCAATGACAGCCAACAGCTTTGAACCCTGGGACAGGGGTTGTGAAAGAAAATTTTGGGGAGGAACTATGGCAGGGCAAACTTTAATCCCAGCAGGCAGCTCTTGTGAGCTCTTGCCAGACACAGAGGAAATTGTTCTTCAATGAAACTGAAGTCACTGTGGAGAGAACTTGCCTGCAACTCCAGTGAGTGCTAGTATAATTTTCTTTCTGAAAGTGCCCTTCCTCATATTATCATTTAGTTTTTTCACTTGTGAGCATTGATTTCTCAGCTTCAGCTTTATTTCCAGGTCATGTTGGCACTACCCTGCCTTGCATGAACAGTTTGTAAAATCTGCGTGTGGCATTTTTTCTTTTTTGGTTGGAATGGGGCTACAGAGCCATTTGACGAGGTGGGTCTGCCAGGGAACAACATAAACACATCCCCAGATACCTCTCTGCTCTTTTACACTTCCTGGACCTTTGCACTACTGTTGTCGGGGACTTCCCATTGCCCATCCCTCCCTTGGTGCATGGCTGGCTTTGAGAGCACCTTTCAGACCCCGTTCTGCCCTTGGCTGTTACAAGCTCTGCTACAAATGTCTCTAAAAATAATCATTTAGCATATTGTCTACCCCGCAGCATATGGTAAGATGCATGGTACAAATGCAGAGGGCATTTCCTTCTCCCAGTTGCCATCCAGCTATTCTCCATCTCAAAGGGACCACTGTAGGACCAGCCTCCAGAATGATGGAGCCCGCAGAAAGCCAGGAGCAATGCAAGGAGGGCACAGAGCCTAGGTCTTCCAAAATACATCTTTACTAAACAGGATGTGTCCTGAAGTTTCTGCTGTTTTCTCCAAGGCAAACGTACTGAATGTCAATCAATCAATCAGCTGTGGTGATGTTTGGTGGTGTTTGTCCCCAGTTCGGGAAAGCTCCTGTCCCCTCTGGTGCTGGGAGGGCACTGGGAGGAAGAGGAGGGCTGATCCTGAAGAGTTTGGTGGCATATTCAGCTTAGTGCTGTTCCTCATCATTTTAAAGTGGTTTCTTGTTCAGGGCTATGTTTGCCTCTAAAGTAGCAGTTGTAATTCAGCTGCTGATGTTGAATATCACTGCTGCAAGTACAAATAGGTTTGTATTTCATCATGTCTCACAGTCTGTAGATATGATGCTCCATCACATTTGATCAAATTCACGTGGTCCAATATATCTCACTTTGCAACTTTTCAAAGCTTTATAGACACAAAGAATGCTCGTGCTTTGACTGGCACTCAATACACATTTTTTTGCCATGTTTGTTTTGCACTCCCAGATTGCTAAGTGTTGCTCCTTGCCATGTTACACCAGAAAGACATTTGAGGCTGAAGCAGCCACAGAAACATCAGTTGCCTTCTCCAGGGCAAAACTGCTTTTTGTCCAGCCCTAAATCTAGACATAGCTGCAGAAAAGAGGTAGGAGACCCAAAGCGGCACAACAGAGTCAGTGACAGGAGTGGGTGGTGAACAAAAGGTACCTCTGCACTTCAGTGGCGAAGTAAGGTAACTTGCATGAATTTAGCCAGTATTTTGTGTGTGCAAAATAAGTGTAAAAGATACCAGGAGATGGACAAATTTTTCCTGGAAGAAGGTAACAAGTGCTGAAGCTCTACGTTCTTCACTGATGCAGCTCCTTTGACTTCATTGGAGCTTTACGTTTTGTTAAGTGTAGAAGAGGAGGGCTGTTTATCTTGCATTTTCCATTGCCTGCTTCTCTGATGCCACTCTGCCATGGAGCTGGAGCTATGCACATTTAATCCAGCCACTGGCCTGTGAGAACTGATTTGTACTCAAGTTTTCATACTAATTTAACACCATCAGGTTAGAATTAGGGTAGTTAAAATGATGCATCCTCAGAAGCCAGACCAATAGGAAGAGATGTGTAAATCTTGCGCAAGCAGTGCCAACGCAGCATTTGAGCTAGCCCTCAGCTGTGTTCATTTTTTGTAACCATACTGGGGCAAGCCGTGCTGTTTTGTTACTCAACACTAATCTGACATCTGATGTCTGCCTTGCATCATTGTCTCTGGCGCAGCTGGATTCAGCCCAGAAACACCCACTGGACTTGCACCCTTTAGTACTCATTTTCCAGTGCTCAGTACCTTATTTGTGGGAGGCCAAAAGGGCTGTAAAAAATCAATCATTTGATATGACAGCCCTTTGCACCCACTTTGCACAGGCAAGTATAAGATGCTGTACGAGGTGCGAGCAGTAGGTAATCGCGCTGCTGCCTGTTGGCTTGCATGAGGCTGAATTTGGCCTACTCCTACAGTTAAACTGTAGGAATTGGTTAGCTGGCTTCCCAAATATTATGGCAGACTTGCATCTGCAAGCCTGCTTGCTGCTGCAGCTGCTTCCACACCTGTCTATTAATAGCCTCCAAATGATCTTTTTTTTTCCCTGAAAGTTGCTGCTGCAAATTCACTTTGCAGTGCAACTTGATTATCCCAGTTATTAGTGCGAATCTTGAGTTAGACATTTAAGAAAACACAGCGAGGTATCAGTTGTTAACTTAACACAGCTCTGCAGCTAGGATGAGAGCTAAGGTCATGACCTTATAATGGTCAACCAGCCTATTAGTTTAGCAATGCAGGACTCAAATGTCATTTCAGCACTGGTCGGATGCTTGAATTTATTACCCAGAAAGCTCCTTACTTGAAAATGACAGGATTTTTTCTACCAGCTGCTAGAAGTCCCCTTTTTAAAAATAATAGCTACAAATCTGCACTTTAAAAGTTCTCTCTGCTCTCCTTAAATGGTAGGGTGACCTATGGCGAATGAGTAGGCAGAGCAGGTACAGCAAATCATTCGAACCTGCAGGCTTCAGAAAAAGGGGGGGAAAGGCAAGATAAAGGAAAAAATGCCAATCAAATTTAAATGATGATCCCATTAAATAATGATTTTCATTCACACCTCACCTTTCACAGTTTACACATTTTATGGTTATGTCTTACAGGAAACAAATTCTGCCCCTTTATTTCCTTCCCCCTTCTCCCCCCTGTTATTAATTTGTGATATTCTGAGATAATTTTAGTTAAGGGGAAAAAAAAAAGAGAGGAAAAAACCTGAGCAAAAAAATCTTGCTGTATTCAGTCCCCTGAGAATGTTGGGTCGAGTTTTTTGATCCCTGTTGCTCATTGATTTGAGGGCTGATGTAGTGCAAGGGGTCCCTATTAGTGGCGTCTGTCACTGCTGTAATGTTTTTGTTATTTTTCCTCATTTGTTCGCTCTGACATCATGTCATTACAGAATGGTGCTGTTCAGGCCCTGCCTTGGCTGTTCGTTAGCGTGTGTTTAATGAGCAGCTTAATTGAGCTGTCTACTAGGCCACCTGTCACCCTCCGGACTTATTAACATACTAATGGCCTGACATTGTATTCTCTGACAGGCAACAGGGTTTACTGATTTGATGTCTGGACATGGGGATTTTATGCAGGAATGAGAGAGGATATTGGGAAGGAGGTTTAAAAACGCAAATTAACTCTTTGGTATCTATGTATTTATGGCTTGCTTGTAAAAGTTCAACACAAAGTAGCAGGGGGAAACGGCCCTGCTTAGCAAGCTCGACTTTGTCATTGCAATTGCAGCACGTTTCTTCAGAAGAAAATATGCTTGGTGTAAGAAGAGCAGGCTTTACTTCTATTACAGTATTATTGTTGTTGCTGCTTCAAAGGAGAAATCTTCTTAAGCACAGAGGAAAGTTTTGTGACTAGTCTTTTCTCTACTGTGGCTAAACAAATGAAAGGCAAGAAATTTCCAGTTAAGGGATTTAAGTGCACGACATTGTTCCCACCTTTTAAAGCCAGATGAAGACATTCATCGCCAGTGAACACTGTGCTGAATTGTAAAGGTTCAAAGAAATGGCTTAAGTGCATGCAAGTTTAATAAAAACACTTGTTTTGATTTGGTTGTTTTTTGTTGTTGTTGTTGGTTGTGTTTTTCTCCAGCAGAGAAGAAGCAGACCTTCTGTCACGCGAAAACTCGGGTTACCAAGCAGATAACAGATCCAGATGGGGTAGCTTTAAGTCCAGCACTGCAGTAAGTCCACCTCATATGCATACTGAACACCCAGACATGGGGCCATATTTTTGGGTGGTGGGGGTTTTTTCTTCCATCTAGAAAAGGCTTGGGCTGGCTGGGGCTCACCAGACCTTTGCTCAGGTCCAACCAGTACTTGCCAGCATTCAGAAGAAAAAGAAATCCCACTACAAGCAAATGCAGTCTGAAGGTGAACCCTGAGGAGCATGGTTTTGGTTGCCAGCTGTTTGTTGGTGGGCGACATGACCTTGCACAGGACTCAGCCAAGAGCCTGAGCAACCATCGGCAAGCAGCCATCGGCAACCAGCCACAGAGAAAACACACAGGGTTTTGGTCCCACAGCTGCCCAGCATCAGCCTTGTGGGTACCTACAAATGAGTCAGGACGTGGGGCAGACAGAAACGGACCACATGGGGCAAAAGGGGTCCCCACTGCCAATGCAGAAGGGTTTGCCCGAATGCTGTGAACCACCTCAACCCCCCCAGAGCAGTCTGATGACTAGCAACTAGTTGTGTTTAAGCTTAATAGGACAAAATAACACCACTTCCTGCAACACAGCAGAGCTAGGCAGTAGGAGGAGTCTTATGAAATATCACCCAGGAGTGATGGGCTTATTTTGGTGCGTTTGATTGAATAACAACCACACAGATCTCTCCAGCCTTAATGGGCTAGCACTTGGCTAGTTTTCCAATTTCTCAAATTATGGATGGTCACAGATTTTAAGATCAGGACATCGTTGTGATTATATGGCACAGTCCTCCGTAAAGTACCATTTGTAGAGCTGCTTCCATCGACTGATTTCTGCTGTGAGCCAGTAACTTCTGGCTGAGCCAAGGCGTGTCTCTCTAAGAGTTTCTCATCATCTGAGTAAGACACGGGGGGCATGCATGAGAGGGAACTGGCTAGCACTCAGTTTCAATGAAACTGCCCTAAAGTGGTCTAGGAGGGTAGCTGACAGTAATTATATTTCTCGTCTTGTGGGGAGAAGGTCGTTTTGGTTACTTCTGCCAAGGTTTGCTTTCTGGAGTTTGGTCAGAGTCCCAGGTCGCTTCAAACAACAGCAGTGACCAGACCAGCTATTTTCCACCTGTCTTTGGCAAAGAGAGCTGCTCGCTTTCCTCCTGAGTGTAGATGTTGCTGATGTGGTCAGTGCTTTTCGCCTCGTCTAGATTAGATTCTGCAAAATCAGTGCAGAAAACAAAGCTAGAATAAAACACAGACGCTCACTTGTCTCCCAAGCAGACGAGCTTTGGGGCCTTCAATTATAATACAGGGTGTAAGTTCTGATTCTCAGAGCTTGAAACAGCCTGTGGTCTTCCTCCTGGGAAACCACCTGCAACCCTCATGATGCCACAGCAGAGACGATGAGCAGAGGAGGGGGAGCTGCTGGGGTGGGGCTGTCCTCTGGGGACTCCCTTGGATCTGAATAGATGCTCCACCACATCATGGGAAGAAGCCAGATCACATCGAACTTAAAAGGCTGCTACCGCACTCATTATTTCAGGTGGGTATCTTCATGGCACAGAGGCTTGTGGGAATAGTTTCTTTGAAAAATGACAGAGACGAAAGGCTTGCTTTGGCTTCTCTCATGTCTGTTGTATGTATGAGCAAGAAGGAACACTAATATCTGAAATAGCTCTGTTCTCCTCACTTAGATGGGATTTATAAGCACTTAGGATTGTTGTGTGTTACACAGGCTGAAAAGTACAGTCATTGCTTAAGAGAAGGAGCATGCCCCTATGTGACCAGATGGGTGGCATTTTTTACTGTATTAGATCAATCAAATTAAGCACATGTAACCTAGCTCTGAACAGTATTTGCTGGTTACCTTGTTTCACACAGTTTGGGCAGGAGTCCCATCTACATCGTATCTGATTGCTGTAACACCGGCCATGGACATGTCTACATGCAACCTAATTCAGGCTCTTGTGATGGCACCAAATTCTATACAACTCTGTCACAGCAGCCTAAATCTGTAGATTTATTTTATTTACCACTGGTAGTGCCTGGTGGGTGTCTGGATTATTCTGAGGTAGATCTACGTGCAATTTATTGCTTCATGACCAGCCCTCCGCCTATGCTTATTTTTGTATCATTCCTTCCATAGATCTAAATCACACCTTCTGAGGTTAGTATGAATCAGGTAAGCTCATCAGAGATGCCATGAGGTGGGAGGTGAAATAATACACCTGTTGGACTATGTTCTCGTGACTTTGGTTTTGCACTGATAAAGAGCAAAATTCAGCTGGATGTGACTCCACTCAGGTTGACATGACTGATAGTGAAAAATCTCACATTGTGACATTTCAGGAGCTGCTGAAGAAGCAGGAAAAGTCAGCATGCATCTGCAATGCATGAGTTTTAAGAGGAAGGCAAATTAATTTCCTTATTAGTTTCTAATTAGTTAGTAAAGAGCTTCAGGCCTCACCTCTGAAGCTCCAAATGCTGTATTTTTTGTAAAGCTGCTCATTGTTTGAACAAGGCACTTTTGCAGGCAGTGTCTGTCTTTAATTTCCATGAGAGTGCAAGTTCCCTTCTGCCTTCTCCTCTCTTCCAAGATCCCCTGTGTGCTGACAGGCATAGGGGTATATTTAGGATGTTGTTTTAAATAATACTTTCAATACTGCATTGAGGAGTACATTTATAGCATCAATGACAACAGAAGTTTGTTGCTGCATGTACCCTCTTAGTGTGTAGCAGACGCTGACAAAATGGTTCTAGCTGTTACATCAGGGGTGCATGAACAACAAAAGCTACTCTGCACCGTCAAAAGATTAAGGCTAAAGGATTTAGAGCTGCAGAAAATAGTGCTTACCACCACTCAGGTGAGTAGCCTGATCAAATATCTTTTCTTTCTGCTTCACTGAGAACTGCTGTGAGAGCTCAACCGGCATGTTTGCAGGTCACAGCTGGATTGCAGAAGGTCATCAAGGAGTAGAAGATGGACATGAATCCAGCTCTTTGCAGTGCTTGTCCAGGATCCTAACAACAGATTCAGTACCTCGACTTGGGAACTGCTTTCTGGGGATCATTTATTAATAAAATAAATATATGATAGACATATTGTGGTGTAAATACATACAGAAGGACATACATGAGGTACTGAGGAGTTAACCACTCCTAGCTATAATGACATGACAGAAATGTGCTGCCAGCTTGATTTGGAAGAGCATTGAACAGACATGTTGAGATTTATCCAAGTTGGCTATTTTATCAGACAGAAACATGCGCCATCCCTTTATAAAAGTTTAGATTCTTTCATTTCTACCCAGGGTACTTAAGCTATTTTCAACAGACTGCTTTGAAGTCAAAGACATCCAGTACTCCCACCACTCACAGCTCTGGGCATGGCCAATGGACTATGTTGCAAGATGAAGCACCCACTGCCTCCCAGGCTCCCTGACATGGGATTAGGGATCTGGCAGCCCTCAAAGTTTTATGACCCGTCTCCTTCCAAATCAAGGTGTCCATAACTCATAGGGTCTGAGCTCCTGACAGATCAACAGGTGAACAAAATGCCCAAATCCTTGGGGATCCTTAAGGATTCCTTGCCCCGTGCCATGGAGTGGGGAGGCTACAAACCCTGGTAACCACTACCCAGACCTCAAGAAACTGGCACCCAGGGCTCACAGGTCCAATGCTGATGGGAAATTTTCAGGACAAAACACTTGAATGATTTCATAACTCCCAGAATTTCTCATAGAAAAGAAATGTCTGTTTCCCTTGGATCCAAAACTGAGGGAATATGGGGAGTCACCTTCTCCTCAATCAAGCTGAACCACTACCTGAGCATATTTCTTTTCTGCACAGGATGCTTTCTTTTAGGAAATGGTGCATCCTACTCCAGCAGCTATAGAGAGAATGTCCTATTATCTTTTTCACTGAAAGAGTAGGCAAGGATTTTACTTCAGCTGAGCCATCGTACTCCATATGTTAGAGATAACCAACTAGGAAACACACACAAAAGCTCTTCTAGCCTTACAATGACTGCAAACACCCCAGAACACCTTCTCACACAAACAATGAAATAGGTGGAAGCCTTGATTCCCTGACACTTCAGGATGTATCCAGATGTACCTTGTTAGCTGAAAACAATAAAAGCCTGGGAATAAGAAGTTAAAGACAAATCCCCTGCATACCTTAATTCTTTCATAAAATGACACTCTCTCACTCCAAAGTGCTTCCCATTCCTCTCCAAAGTGACATGTACATTCATTCAGCTACTTCAAATGTACACAGAAAAAGGATGTAATCTTCCTGCTTTATCAGTACCGCTGGGTTTTCAGCATTGCTTAGCTGACTGTCTCACGTCTTTGGCAGAAAATCTGCCATAGACCACAGGCACAGGGCTGCAAAGGCAAATGCATTGCCTTGACCAGGTTTTGCGTGAAGGGTTTTGAGACCATTATTAATAAATGTGCTTCTCTTTTTGATGAATACTAATAGGACACAAATTTGCCTTTAAACTTCTTGTATGGGTACAGAAGAGTAATTTTCCTGACTGTGGAAAAAACCTTTGGGCAAATGCAGGGCTGGGTTACACCAGTACTCACTCCTTCAACATGGGTTTCACCAATTCTGTTAAGGCTTGTTCAGCCTCTTTAAGACGCTTAAAGGCCAAGCTCATGCCCCTCTTGGAAAAGCAACAGGACACTTTTGTGGTCAGGATGCCAGGAGGACCCAGCCTAAGGCCAGAAGCCAAAGTGGTTGCACTGGAGATCTTTGCACCATGTCTGTAGTAATCTCTTACAGTTGCAAGTTCACTTATATAAATGATTGAGCTTTTCCTTTGTGACTGGTCCCATCCCCAGGGCCCCCCTCCCTTCCAAATATTGCTAATGGATCTGAATTTTTTTTCCCCCTAAACTTTTAAATTTGAAAACAGAAGAGATACATTCCTGAACCTTACAGCTGATGAGAAAATGAAACATGCCATTTTAAAACAGCCAACATTTTTGTTGAAGGTCATTTATTTGCCAAAGCATACACTCCTCATTAAAAGAAAGAGAGAAAACAAGGAGCCCAAACTTTGTGGCAGTGCAGGTTACAGGTAATGATGGCAAATTGGCTCAGGTAAGCATAGGGCAAGGCTGCAGAGATGTGTCTTTTTGCTCTTGAAAATAAAGGGCAAAGTACTGAAGCAAGGGAGAAGGTACAGAATATTGCAGATTTGTCCTTGTTCAGTGCTTAATTGGACAAAAATCTATTTAGCTCTGCTACCATTGAAAATACACATATAAAAATATTTTTATGAAAAGGAAAAAAAAGTGTGTTTATGAATTCAGTACCATTCTCTTGATTTTTCACTGGAATTAGAAGGACCCCAAAGCCTTTGCCCCTAGAAGCACGGCCACTTACTGCAAGACTAGTTTGAAAGCCCAAGCACAGTCAAGGGGCAGCACCTGGGCAGGATGCGCTAGTGCTTGAAAACACAGACCCACACTCCCATGGAAGAGCGTAAATGAAAAGGTGATAAGAGAGAAGGTAGGGAGACTGGGGGGAATAAATAGACCTATGCCTTAGGGAAGAAAACAGTCCCAGGCCTAGCTTACAAGAAAAAAGGCAGCTACACTTATAAACTGCCAGATACCTGCAGCTTGGCAAAAGATGGAGTTGTCAAGCTACAAATGGCAGAGGGAGGATGACTTCCTCACAACCTGCCTTATAATAAAGCCATAGTATTCCTGGCCAGGTGCAGGCACAGGAACTGTTGGAGAGCTGTTTTAGCAGCTTGAAAACCTGAGCTCGAAACCCACTTTATCCCACACACTCTGTTTCCCACCAGGATCTGCCTTTTCCTCCCTGATATAAGTATTCAACATGCTGGGCAGGATGCTGCACACTTCCAGATCCTGGTCTAGCAAAGACAGTAAAGTGCCTGTGCAGCCTTTTACAAGGCAAGAGGCAGGTCACGTACTTAGAATTAACTTGTCTGGCTCATGGTCAGCAAAATAAAAATTGTTGTTGCTTTTAAGAATCAAATCCTGCACGACTTACAGAAAACTTTGATGTGGCACCTCTTCTTTCCTACCTATGGAGGAGGAAAGCAGAAGACAGGGTCACAGGTCTGTTGCAGGTATAGCAGATAATAAATTAGTAAAAGAGGGAGATCATAGTGCTGGTGGCAGAAGAAACAGAGTTTCTCACCATTAAACCTGGGTAAAGAGTTTTCGTCAAGCATTTTACGTTCTGAGTAGAGTTGCATTGGACGAAACTACTTGCAAATGTTTAAAAAGTATAAAGAAACTTAAAATAGATTTTTTTTAAGAAGTCACAGAAATCTGAGACAATAAAGGTAAGTCCATTCCATATTTTGTAAAAAAACCAAACCCGGTGTATCATAAAGTGTGGGAATACAGAGCTGATATATACCATACTTACTTCTGCTTTTGGATCACCATCCAAAGGTAACCATCCTGTGCAGCTTTTATGGACAGCCTGTATTTCTTCAAAGTGTGATGACATGGGCTGTCCAACCAATTGCTCAGGGGTGTAGGCTCTGGGAGGGTTCCCCTAGGCTGTCATATAAAGGTACAAACCCTACAGCATGGAGACCTGGGGAGAAGGGTTTACGCCCCAGCGTTTGTTTTGGGCATGCTTGTTTCTGGCACTATATTTCACCTACCCAGGATACCCATAGGCCATTCAGAGACTGTATTATTGTCGTTGTGTGGACAACAGCAATTCCCTTAAAAGGAAGGATCCAAAAAAGCCTTGATTTTGAGGCTACTTAAAAACAAACAAACAAATGAATAAAATAATGAAAATTCTGACATTATCGGTTGGGTTGGTCAAGCTGTTCCACACTGTCTCCTCTACATTTACCAGCATTTGTATGTTTACTATAACAAAAATCAAAGTAATTTGACACACAGAGCCATGCTGAGTAGTTGAGAACCCAACAAGAAATGAGAACGTTTAGTTTCAAAAAGACCAAAATGTTCATCTAACACTACTGGAATCTTCCCTCCTGAAGCAAAACAGCAGCAAAATCATCTTGATTGATTTTTGTCACTAGAGCGGTATTTGTCCGTTCGGCCATTTTATCATATCAGATGCATGATTCAGCACGTTAATAAGAACTTCAGGATGCAAAGTACAAATTCACAATCTCCTGCGAGACCAAAGGACATAATGTGTTTTATAAGGGTCTATAGCTTACTGGTATATGCATATTGTGCACTGACAAACACTTGTTACATTGGTCTGAAGTGGATCCAAGTTTGAGAGGCGTTGACAGGCTCATCCTTGCACAGGCTCTTCAGCCAGCCTTGTAGCAGGAGCTGCATGGCCACCCTATGGGTGACCTTGGAGTCTACAGGATAGCTGCATTTCTGTGTTTTGCAGCAGGGTATGTTATTGCTGGGAGCAGGCTGACAATATAAATGTGTCTGCTAGATTCTGTTTCTTTCCTAAGCGATGAATTATTTTTATTCTTCATGTTTACCAAGGAGGAGCCTATGAAAATCAGAGATGTTATCCTGTCAGTTTGGAGCATAGTTGGTAAAATTAACAGCTATGAAAGAAGTGTCTATGTGGTCTTCTTAGGGACAAAAACCAGGAGTTAGAAAGTGCTGATGATGCTAAACCAGAAACTTGTCTGTTATTTTCAAAATAATAATACTACAGAAAAAAACCCAGGCATTGGTTAATGGGCTATATTCGCAGGCTAAGAAGCAACAAGAGCAAGAAAATCCCTAAGAAATGTTGACTGAAAGTTAGTCCATACATTCCCCCACAGGGAGCAGCACATTCTTCAGAGACATGTGTTTACAGGCAGTCAGGAAACATTATTTTTCAGAGTGTCTGATTATTTTTGTGATCCAGAACTGAAGGTAAAATCCTCCTCCCAGAAAAGATAGCAGAAGTTTTCACCAGAGGCAGGATTTTCCCCTGCATAATTTTAGTATAATTTCTTCTTTCTTTGTTTCCCTTTCTGTTGACAACACTGGATTAATGTTGCTGTCTTCTCAGGTCTGTATGGGGCTCAGATGTGACCCTGTGGCCAGGACCACCTCTGCCCCCCTCTTTCCACTGCACAGCCCCTGTTGCCTTCTCTGGGGCAGACAACGTGGTTGGGACTCTGCAAGTTGAGCTGTTATCTGTGCTCTGTTGTCCTTTTTTGCCTCAAGGGTTTGACACACAGCCAGTCTCTTGTCTTGTCTTTTCATTAACTGTTTCTTTTGCCATTGATCTAATGCTCACCCTGATCATTTCCATGGGGCACTTCACTGTGTCCTTCTGTAGCCTCCCATAGCTCTTGGATAATTTTTCACCTCTTCCTTACACTGTGAAATGCTTGGTGGTTTTCACCTGCCTGTTGAAACAGTATGCAAGACAGCAATCTCCTAGACCAGAATATCTGAAAATTCTCCTAAAAATAGAGTTCAGCAACATCCCTCTTTCAAATGGTGGTTCTGAACAGCCACACCACCCACCTACAGAAACAGGAAGAATGGCCAAAGGTTTGTAAATGGAGCATGTGGCCTCTGATTTATCCTTCATGTTTATCCCTGATGTTCAACATGTTTATGAGCCATTTCCATCAATCCTGCAGTGTCCTGAAGGATCACTGTTCTTTCCTCCAGGTAAGGCAGTTCATGTTCATTTATGCTCAGTGTGAAGAATTTCTGGAGTCTAAGGGAAGGGTTTTTTCCAGGTGATCTTTAAGGTGTCAATAATGATGGACCTGTGTCAGGCACTTCTGGAGAGCCTGCACATCTCTTCTGTAACATCTGCCAACACACACACGCACAAAAAGGAGATTTAAGCACTGTTAGAAACACAGTTTGTGATCTATTTAGATAAACCCAGAAATACTTTCATCCATCTGAACTGTTCACCCCATTTCTCTGCTCTATATCTGTTTTCCAGAAGAGAAGGATTACCCCATTAGTTGCATGTCCAAGAATTTCAAATGTATCCTCTTGGCTGTGTTTACGTGAGCTGTGGCTCTGCTCACACCAGCCAGATAATACAGTATGGGGATTTGCAGACTCACACTCAAGTCATCTGAAACACCATGTCTCTTTCCTGCTCAGCTCTGGCAAACCAGTTTTCCTCACATATGGTTTTGACTAGAAACCATGCACAGATAATGCACATTGTGCAGTCCAGCACTGGCTTGGGACTGCAGATGTGACCTCGACATCCAGATTTTGCCACCAGAGAGGAGATGTGGGTGGATGCTAGCCACCATGACAAGCTTGGTTACTAATGGTGGCCTGTGGATAACAGCTGGGAGCACCTGCAAGGGGCACCTGAAGGACTGAGGAAATTCTTCCTGAGCCTTTTCTCACCTCCAAGTAGAGGAAAACCAGAGGAGAATTGGCACCAAGGACTTCGCTGTGACACCAGAGCAGACCATCACTGCCTGCCAGCAGCTCCAGGGATTCAGACAGTGGCATAAGTGGCTCTGTCTTGTTGCATGGGACATTTTGGGAAGAGTTAAGACAGGCAATGCTGGGGGACAACAGCTTTGTGACCTGGGGCCCTTTCTGCACTGTCAAAACAACAGCCAGGGCAAGGGGATGCTTTTAGGCCACCATCCCCTCTTACACCTCTGGGCAGGATGGCAAAATCTGTCCTGAAGTGCTGCAGTCTCAAATGGACATTTCCAGGTTTCCTGCTCCCTAGGGTTTATTTAGCAACAATGCCACAGCGAGCATCTGGAAATGCCAGTTAAAATCAGCCAGTTTCTATGTTTGCTTCAGTGACTTGTTCTGTTCGCAGCAGCGTATTGCACCTGCCAGGCAGAGAGCATGTGGGGATCCCCATTCCCTCACCGCACACCCCATGTGTCTCTCCTATACCTCCATGTCCACATATGGGCTGCATCACTCCACTCATCTCCACTTACCTGAACTGAGAAATGTTTTAACAAACAATGTAAAAAGTCTTTGTCCCACCTCAGGGGCAGTTATATTCTCAGCATCGCTTTCCCCAGTCCCTCCTCCTTTCTGCCTTCCTAGGGATGTTGGATCTTGCAGTCTCGCAGTTGGCCTGCCACATGAGACGACACTGCCTCCAGCCTCTGACCTGATGCTTACTGCAGGTGAAAAGATCATTAGAAAAAAAAAAATCTATATGGTTAGGTGCTGCTGTCGCTCATCCTCAGAAATCTTTCCACTTATTTATGGTAACAGTTGCTGATCTATATGGACACCCATTTTGAAGATGGTAACTTTATTCTAATAGGTAATTCTATGCCTTCTTGTTCCTGCAAAACAGGCTGAGCTATTTCTAAGGTCATGGCCCAGTTCTGTGTCTCTACAATGAACTTTGACTGGGGTCATGCATTTAGTTTTCAGTGTGTCTGCAACTGAATGGACATTACACTGACCCCCTGCTAAAGAAGCCAGTGCTGAAAATGCTGCCTTCAATAATTAATAGTAGCTCGTTCTGATCTTCAGGCTGGCCAGTTAAGATAGCAGATGTCAGGAGCAGATAGGGCAGATGGCCTTGAGCCTTGTCCTGCTCACCAGTTGGATGTCGTGAAGTATAAGGACTCTTGTTCAAATGTGCTTTCAGTTTCTCTTTTTTGTACAAAATAAAATTATCAAGCTAGTAATTATTCTTCCAATTCCTGTACCTAGGGAGAAGGAATGGACAAACTCCACTATATTTGGATCTGATTTGGAAGAAGAGATGCAGTGGCAGCATTCTGTGAAGCCCAGGAACTGAAATATGGGTCATGACAACATCATAATATACAGAAGATAAAAAATTTTCCCAAACATGCTAAATCCAATGGGATAAAGTAAACCGGCATTCTTGCCTCATTCTACCTGGAGAGGGGAAGAGAAAGGAAGCACCTCCAATTAGTAATGCTCCCCAAGGTATTTCCTTCGTCAGTCTCATTTTCAGTTGCAAATTTAAAAGACCGTGAAAACCTTGGGTGTTATTTTTCCTTCACAATTTCTTTTCTATCAGAACAGTTCCTGAATATGAGGACAGAAAAAAGCATGATGTTTTGCTCCCATCTAAAAACAAAATCTGTGAGGCTTTTCTCTAAAAAGCTGTCAGATTCCCTTTTTTGGAGGCAGTATATCTTAAACCTAGCAGCTGGTTAGCCTTTTCATTAATGTGAAAATACACCCCATCGGTCAAATCACAGCCTTTCAGAAAAGAATAGCTTGCATATGCTTAACCAGACTTGTTAGGTTTCAGCCAGTGACATCCCTGAAGAAGATGAGAGCGGGCTTCAACACCAGACTGAGCCTCAGTCCTTCTGAAACTAACTCTGGGCAGCACCAGGAGAGCAGAGGACATGTCCCTCTCCTGAGGACCTCCCCACTGAGAGCACACATAACCTCAGGTTGATAACCTCAAAGATCAGAGAACTCTGCTTCTCGTTTGCTAGGAGGCCATTTCACCTGCTGTTATTTGCTACATTATCACCGAAGCTCTGAGTTAATCTTTGCTCATCTAAATGTCTTTGCTGTCCAGGTAACAAGTGATGTGTAAACTGGAGCCTGATCCCCTCCACCAATGTGCCCCTATAGCCTGCTATGGTTAGGGGTGGAGTTGTCCTCATGGCTGACCTGGTTCTCTCACAGTGGTAGTATCTAGCTAGTACAGATGCCAGCTAGCTGCTGTGATTTTACAAAAGTCTGGAAATATGAAACATGACTTTTTTTTCTTTTTCAAGAGTTAGTGAGAAGTCTATGCACATCCACATAGCCCTTGTTAAACTACATGGAAATGAAGATTAACCAGCGAAAGAATGTACAGCTGGGAAAAGAATAGAAATTAATATCATTACATGCATCTGGCTTGCGGGAAAATTAAGATAAGGCCATAAGCCCTTAATAAGGCTAGGCATTATAAACTTACGGGGAGGAGATTGTAAGCATACCAAAAACCAGTCTGCATAAAGTGATTTATCATGGACATG
Organism: Pandion haliaetus; assembly: GCA_013401275.1. Classification (NCBI taxonomy): domain Eukaryota; kingdom Metazoa; phylum Chordata; class Aves; order Accipitriformes; family Pandionidae; genus Pandion; species Pandion haliaetus. The sequence goes on along the minus strand of VYZV01023316.1, from coordinate 58,032 downwards.
TTATAAGGTACTACCATGCCCTTCGCTCTATGAGATAGCTCAAGGTCTAGCAAATGAATGAGGAACACCAAGCTCCCCAGACACAGAAGTTAAAGGCGACAAGATTTACTACACCCATTCAGCCCCAGACCCACAAAGGAGCCAGCTCTCATTATTTTCAAGGGGGGTTATGGTGCTAAATATGTCAAGGTCATCTTCCTCACTTTTGAGTGCTTGCCATTGTTGCTATTGAAAGCCACCGGAGTGGTGTCAGCCTCACCCCGTGGCTCCGGCCCTCCATGTGGACCCTGTGCTGGCTGCAGATGGCAACCAGCAGTGCCCTGTCCCATGAGCAACAAAGAGCCGGGAGAGTTACAGGGTGGCCACTTAACCCAATTAAAGCTCTCCCTCCACTTGTAGGTAGACAACACAATTTTACTGCCTGTTTCTGGTTGCTCACCATGCTGCTTGGAGAAGCTGTGCTTCTCCATCCTTGCTGCTTGGTCTTGCCTTCCCCTAGTTTGGGGTCAAGTCCTGCCTCCTATTTCCTACCGTGAGGTACCTGAGCAGGTCACCTGGAGAAACAGTGGAGCTTCCCCTTTGGGAGGCTTCAAGGACAGGTTACACAAACATTTGCATATGATGGCTTTTGGAGACTGACAGTTGGAGGAGGGACATGGGATGACTAAATTGACCTCTCCAGACCATACCTTGCCCTGTGAGTCCATGCCTGCTCTGATCGCCCTCATGAACATGCCCTAACTTGTCCTTACAAGCCTTGCAGTAGCTGCTGAGGGCACCAGCTCACAGGACTGCTGTAACTGGTGCCTCACTGTTACCTGTGTCAGTAGGAATTGGAGTTTTTCAGCGCAGCTCAGGAATGGTGCTGATTTAATCCCCACCTGCTCTTCACTGAGGACAGCAGCTCTTTAGAAGATCTGGCTGCAGGGCTTACACAAGTGGCCAGAGCGCTCTGGAGGCTCAGTCCCTCATCGCTGTTAGCATCAAGAGCCCCATGTCCTCCTAAGGGTCCCCAAGGCTACGCACTAGCTGGGGACCCAGCCCTATGCTTTGCGAAGGCTCCTCAGGATCCTCATCCAGGCAAACCCAGAAAGCATGTCAGAAGCACTTGGAGGAGAAAAAAAAATGAGGCTTACCTGTGTGCACAACCTAGTGTTGTGCTGGGGATGCTTACACTTGTTCCAGGGGCATTGGCTGGAGGGTGTGTGAGGTGCTGTGAAGCAGCAGCAGAATTGACCCTCAGAAGCAGAAGTGACACCCAGCTGTGGGGGCAGGACAGTGCTGCCTCCTCCTCCTGGCCTTTGCTGTGTGGTGTTGGCAAGACTAGCCTGGGAGAGAGCCAGTGGTGAGTCTCGAGTGGCTGCAACAACAGACCAGTGTTCGGTGAGAGAGCATCAAGAAGAGCAAGCAAGAGGGGCTGAAAAGCAGACTGTGTTATGGAGCTTGACCAGGATGCATTCTTGTGTCTCCAGTTAGGTCTTAAAAGGAAGACCTCACCTCTTCTGCACTGGATCAAAGGTGTGGTGGCTGCTGACTGCAAGGCTGAGTTCTGGTGCAGCTCCAGCTTGTGATGCCCCTCAGTCCTGGTTGACTGCTGTTTCCTCTCCCGTATGTCAGCTGGGTTTGACAGGTATGATTTGTGAATTATTTTGACAGGTCCTTTCAGAGAAGATAAAATGCCAAGGAAAAAAAGTGTAATTCAATTATACAATACTACGGTTTTCATAGCAGAACTATTTATCCATAGCTGTTTGTGTGTGGTGCATGCTAGTTACTCTTCAAGGTCTACCATTTGGAAGAAAATTTTGTTTTAATACCACTGATTCGGTCCCTGCTATATGCAAGAACAATTAATTTCTGTCATGCTGTGTTGGGGCATTGCCAAGAAAAACCTAGATCTGATTGCAGAGCTGAGTTCTGGCTTTTATAGTCTCTATGTACCAGATAGGTACTTTGCTGCTGCAACTAACCCTGAATATGCCTGTGGCCAGACTCTTGAGTATGTATTTTTAATGTGATGATTCAGGACCCAAAAGAAGCCAAATTCCCATATGCTTTGTTTTCAGATGGCTAGGTTGGCATTGCCAGTGTTTGGTTACACTGGAAGCTAGGGCTGCTTTAAAGTTCCTTTTTCTTGTCATTTTGTTTACTAACTCTGATGTTTCTTTGAATTAAACATTTGATTTTGTGGAAAGTTTTTCAGCCATTTGCTCAAATCTTTGATGTGTTAAAATGTCTTTGTTAGAAACTGAAGATCTCCTTAAGGCTTTTGGCCCTGGTAATTATTTTATTTTTGTCTAGTAGATCTCCCAAAGTCATTGATTCCAATAAAAGTCATCCTCACAGTGGCCAGGCTGGTTAATACTGCTAATGATAGGGTTATGCTATAAGGAGTTCTTGACAGAAAAAAAAAAGAAACCTCCAATATGTTCAGCAATTTCATCCCTTGCTGAGACAGCCTGGCAAGTGGCTCTTATGCTGGGATGCTGAGCTATAACTGAGCATAAAACCATCAAAAGCAGAGATACCAAAGGGAGCACAGACACAATCAACTTTCCAATTTCCAGCTGTCCGGGCTTCTCAGTTAAGGCAAGTGATTGCCTCCAACAGATCCTTTGCAGAACTGCCAAGTTATTAGGAGCAGCTCAGGGGAGAGGGAGTGCAGAAGGTGTTCTCAGCAGTTGAAACCTCACCCGCTGCCCTGCAGCCACAGGTCAGCTCAGCTCGGGAGCGTTGTTAGCTGTTTTCTTTGAGGGTGGTGGGAGAGAACCTGAGTTTCTTTGTGGCTGCCATTTGGTGCCCACATCTGAGCGAGCTGCCGTCCTCACAGTTTGGTTTTGCAATCTTGTTCTTCCCTCCCTATGGCCAGCCTTTGGTCAACACCTCTGTGTGAGGATTTCTCTCAGGCGATCTTCCTTCCCTTTCTACCTTCCTGCAGGCAGGTTTCTGCGCTTAGCGATAGGAAGTGTTTATGGATGCTGTCTGATCTTTTCATGGGACTGTCCAGGTACATCATAGGGGAGATGACCTGTAGAAATAAATGGCTTTGAATATTACCTTCAGTAGCAAAAAACCCCACTGGAAGGCAAATGCAGGAGGAGCGGGGAAAAGTTGGAGTCCAGCAGGGGTTTTTGAGTTAGTAAGTCAAGTCACAGAGAAGTGATGGTGAATTTTTTTCTTGTTCAAACAAAACCAAAACCAACCAAACAAAAAAATGCACCCATCAAGCTAAGTGTGGGAAACCTGCTGGCTACAGTCCTCTCCTTAGGCAGGAAAATATGATCTCAAAGTTCCTTGGTGTGTGTGGGGGGGGTCTCATTCGGGTGAGTGCTGCAGCCACTGTGGCTCCTGAGCAAACCTGGAAGCAACTCTTCCTCCTGCAATGAATCTGATCTTTCTGGGTTTGTACTTGTTTTTAAAATTGGGCAAAACAGGTGAAGCCAGGCCAGACAAGCAGCTTAGGTTACCACAACCACTTGTACTTCCTGGTGTCATTACTATTTGGCAAAATTTAACCCAGGTCTAACTGAGAAGCTTTCTTCCAAACAGGAGCATTAGTGTTACCTCATTGCTGTTCATTCACCCCTGGAGAAGGTGCCTGATTGTGGCGGGTACCGAGGAGGACAGAGTCCCTGTCCTATGGAGCAGGTGGTCTGAACATGGTCGACTCCACAAGACTAAATGTTGTTACCCCTCCCTTTCCCTGGGGGTCGGAGAGGCAGAGACAGTGACTTGGTGCAAATCAGGACGGGAGAGATATTTCTTCAGGTTTCCCCTTTCCTCTGGGTGGAGGGTCAGAAAGAGATGGAGATGGGGCAAGGGGGAGGGGCCTATTGCTGACTTTAGTGATGGGGATAGTTCTTCAAATGCCTCAAACTGCAAGGTGAACACATCAACACATCAAACTGAAAGGTGACATTAAAATATGATGGGACGTGAGGCATTCTCACTGTTGAACATGGGACATCTAACCTTGGCTCCCTGCACAGCTCGTGGAGAGAGGGGGGATCCTTCAGGGAGTTATTCAGAGCTCCTCAGGGGAAAACGATCCCTCTGATTGAGGGGCACCTGTTGCGGGTAACCCAGGTACTTTCTGCCAGGCTTCCTCTCAGGCGTCCATGCTGGAGACAGAGGTGGTGGTACTGCCCCACAGCCACTGCCTTTAGTGCCTTGCTTCTTTCTACTTCAGTTAGTGCCTGGATGCGGTGAGGTTTCCTCAGGTAACAAGGGCTCAACCCCTGAGGATGGAAAACTGGGTTGTGGCAGACGCCAGCCGAAGAGAGGGAAGCAGCAGCAGCTCACGCTGCACGGGTGGCGCGGCTGCAGGTGCCTGGCCACTGCCTTGGCCTGGTGACTGCAAGCTCCCAGTGATGTTTTCCCAGCAGGATCACCCTCTCCACCACCGCGAGTGGGTCTAGCCCATCCAAAATGAGACCCTACCAGCCAGCCCACTGCATGGCTGCTGACCTGCTCGCTGCCCCAAGAAAGTCCCTTTGCAACTGCTCTCACCCAGCTGCTGCAGGGCAGCCAGGAGGGTGGGCTTGAGCAAACACATGCTGAAACCCCCAGACCTAAGCAGCAGCAAAAGCCCTGCCCTGGCCCTGTCAAGAGATTGCCCCAGCCCCTGTTAGGAAAATGAGGGGGGATGTTTTCCTGTTTTGCTTCCAGCAGCCCCATGCATATTGGCTCCCAGCTCCAGGCCCTCTTGTGTGTGTCTATCAGGTCTAAATGTTATTAGGCGAGGACAAAACCTGCAGGTAAGTCTCTCCCCAGGCTACAATGGCAGTGTGGAGAAAAGCTCAGCTCCCGCTGGGTGCAACACGGCCCCCTGGGGAGGGGGACTACCAGGGTCAGCGGTGGGGACGCAGGCGCCTGCAGTCCAGCACTTGCCCCCATTCGGCACCGGCGGTCATTGTTACTTCCCACTGACCAGCTGCCTGCGATCCCCCGACCGAAAGCAAAACGGGTAACACAGCCCCCATTCAGCAGAGATTAAATGCCTGAAATGAGCCACACCTCTGAACAATTGCTTCCTCCGGGAGGACCAGCATTCAATAGCCAGGGAGCCCATTGATCCCCTCCATAAAGGAGGTGGGGGCCCGCAGGAACAAGGTTTCACGCCGCCCCTCGCACCAGCTCTCTGAGCCTTCCTCCTCCGACTGCCTGCTTTGCCCACGTCGCCCCTCGGCCGCGTTCACCTCCCCAGGAGCAGGCAGCCGTCTTAAAAAACTCCCACATTCGTCCCGCAAGGCATCGTATTCCTCGTTGATCGCATTAGGACCATCATCTTACAACTCTCCCTCTCTGACAATTAGTTACTATCATTCACACTGTGCAATCAGCTGTTAAATCCTCATTTATGTTAATTTGAATGTGAATGTGCTGCTCAGCAAAATGTTAGATTGCCATGTTTACAAATATACTACAGGTATTTAGAAATTTAGATGATACAAAACATACTGCTTAAGCTACTTGTGATGCCAGTTTAAATAACTTAAGCCTATTTATTAGTTATTCAGTGATTCTTTGCACATAGTACTATTTTTCTTCATGCCACCCCTTGTCACATAAGCAAAAACATGCCTGCTTTTTTAAAAAATACGTATATAATCTAATAACTGGTAATCTCAATGATAGAATTTAATTACATGCAATCTCTACATGGGTAGCACGATTTAACCAAAACACGTTTTTCTAATCCATGAAAGCATCCTTTAAAGCTGGTACATTTAGAAATAAAGAGGAAAATAATCTCTTTGGCTTAGCACTAGTAGAAGCTCTATCTTAGAGAATGTAATATATCCATGTGAAGTGATTTTTCCCAAAGCTACTACAGCATAATAAGCTCAAGAATTAGTCTCAAGTTAAAGTTTATCTCATTATGTGCTCTGACCTGTATGCATCTCACACTTCCCATCAAAAGCTGATTTCTTCTAATGGTTTTTCTTCAATGCAGTCAGCAGGGTTAGGCCACTCAGCTGCACGAAATCTGCCTCTGATGCATAAACTCTTCCCCCAGTCCTTTCTGGGAGTGAGTTCAGAGGAGGTCCCACCTTCCACCGCATGGAAAGCAGGCAAGCTCTCCTCTGGGTAAACCGCTGCCTTTTCATCTGGAGCACAGAGGTCAAGGCCACCCTGATTTCCTGGCTGAGGGATTTTGGTGGGTCCAGCTGTCCAAGCACACCCATGCTCATATCACACCAAAATGGGAAGCGGGGTGAGACCAACCTGCTTGTAATCCTCTCTTTGGGAAACAAGTTGTATTGAATTAATGAGGAGAAGGAATTGCATCTCACTGTAGAAACCCTGTTAACTTTCAATAAAGCTGTAGGTTACTTACCAGGTCCTATGCAGTGATTGCACACTGGCTGCTTCTGCTTCCCTTTGTCCCCGGATAAAGAGAATAGTAAGTCCCAGCCTTGCCATTAATTTTGATCGCTGCATGAATCATCACAGCAGTATTGTTAGTCTTGCCCTGGCACACTGGAATCACGGGTGCTATCTGCCACTACTGATGGCCCCAAAGCCATCCTGAAGCCTCTATCCCTGAGAAGGTAGCAAGGGGTGAAATTCCAGTAGACCATTTCCTGAAACAGAAGTGCTTTTGAAGTCAAGGGAAGCTGCATGCTTGCAGTTTTGGGGACGGCTGGCACTTTTTTTAGCAATACATATGTAAGGATGGCAGGACATTGCAGACGGCACAAGAGGTATAATCACCAAATGCACAGTCTGTGTCCTACCTCTCGTCTACCTGAAGTGCATCTCATCTAAAAGAAAAGGAAGCATCTTAAGAGGAAGATGCTGAGCATGAGAATAACATGCACAGGGTCAGATCGGGTGACACGTTCAATGATCAACGTATGTGGTCCTGAGGCACAGCAGCTTCACAGGAGCTGCAGGCAAGCAGGGTGGGAAGGGCTATGACAGTACCAGAGGAGCAAGTGCCCATGAAGTGCTAAGACCCTCCTGTGCCTAACAGAGCATGAAACGTACAGACTACCCACTGCCTGTACTGTCACCTCCAAATCCATGAGTCAGGCTGAAGAGGCACTCCCCTTCTATAATACGAGATGGCTTTGATTTTTAATATTTCAAATGTATTTTATGCCCTCTTGGCAGAGCCCCCTTTCATTTCTCCTTAGTGAGAGCTGTGATCACCAGGTGACCGGGACAAATAAAGTTACTTTCTGTCAGAGAATCCCTCCTTCAGGGAATCCCTCTGCCAGAGTCTCAGCCCAACAACTGGCACTTTTTGTGAAAGCACTGGAAAAAAAATATTTGTTATGTATATTCAAAAGCAGAGCCATCTCCAAGGAAAAAAAAAACTTTTTTTAAAGATTAAAAGTCAGTCGTTCAGACAATCTTCAAAGTGCTCGACTTAATCCACGGGGGACTTGATTTTGCTTTTCTCAGTGCAGATTTCTTCCCCCCTTGTTCACACACCTTGAGACAAAGGCTATAGTTAAGATGGTGAAGGGGGAGGGAAGAGGGTTTTATTTTCTGTGCGGGATGCGTAGCAAATTTATTCTAGAAACCGCCTGAAATAGGCTTCAGAAAATGGATAGAGTGTCTTCTGGAAGAAAAGGCCCCTAAGTAAACTCCACCGCCATTCAGAAGATTTGCTCCGGCACTTAACAAGTGGAGCAGGAAGAAAGAAAAATCTGTTGTCAGGTTTGGGGTGTTTATCAGCTACCCTCTAGACACTTGACCTGATGCTGGGGACCCCCTAATCCGCTGATCTGCATGCGGCGAGCCTTGCAGGATTCAGGCCCACGACCGCCGCTGCAATGGGCTGGAGCACTTGTCCTAATGCGCTGATCCCACGGCACATTGTGTGCCACTCACCTTCTCCCGCCTCCCGCCTCCCCCCACACCGCTCCCCCCAAATTTAATTCTACTCACAAATTGTGAAATAAGTTGTTTGGGCTGGATTTGTCGAGTGAATTGTCCTCCTAATGAAACAGTCTGGTCATTATACAGTTGTCGAAGGAAGATTTAGCTCTCCCATACCCCAAGACCCATGCAGGTTAACGTTTTGCAACGGACGGTTGACAAAGGAATGAATAGCCCAACGCTGTCAAATCAGGCTTACAAACAGCTTGGCATACAAACAGTTACTGCTTGTGTGCATGTGGATTTAGGGTCCCCGCTCTCTTAATGGCACAGATTTGTAAGTACAAATTGCTCAGTCTTCAAACTGTTTGCAAAGGGAAGAAAATGACCAAAAATTAGTTTGTTTTAGGAGTTGTTTCCTCCCCTCTCCACCATTAGAAAAAGGAAAAAGAAAAGGTGGATCGGGGAAGCATCTACTCCTACATTCGGCAAAGGGCAATCTACTTGGGCAACCTGGTTTTGCCAGAAGCTCCTGAGCTGCTTCTCCCCTTTTTCTTTCCAAAGCAGTAAGAAAGACTGATCGAATTAATTCTCAAATCTTGGGGATTTGCAGCACTCATTTCAATGATTTTTACTACCTGCTGATTAGAACTGTTTGCAACATTTTTTACATTTTTAATTGCATTAATCATTAACTATAATCATTTAGATTTATGAAGTCTTTTGTTCAGCAGCTATGCGTGAACTAGATGCGAACAGCTTAATTTTCATAAGGTAGGGTGACTTATTTTGCCTAATGAATTGAACTAAGCAGAAATCCCAGAGCAAGTGTAGACTGTGGAAAATTTTTACCAGGTGATTTATCACCAGAGGGACACTTTAAATCTGCATCAGTTTTATTAAATCTGCCAGGCGTTTATTAAAGCTGGAGCAGGAATAATAGCTGTCTGCAATATCACATAATGACCATCATTCTGCAAAACCCCAAAATAGCCAGCCGAATATGGTTTTCAAGTAACAAACAAAGATAATCTCAGGACGTGTTTGAAATAACTTGTGAGCACTGGCCTCATCCGTCACGGGTTTCACTTGCAAGGATGTGGGTTTAAAACCCTTCTTCCCTGCATAAGTGCAGTGGCAGGGCTGGGGGTTATGCTTGGATCCTCCACCACGGCTCCTTACTCCCTCAAAATTTGGAGGAACTGAAAGCCGTGTCCCCAGCAATGCACATGGGCAACCTGGTGCCTTGGCTGCTCCCCATCAGATGTTCCCCGGGGATGACCCCGCAGATGTCGTGTGGTGCCCTCACATCACGTTGTGGGGGTATTACTGTGGCTACATGGGACAACGGGGACAGCATTTTCCCAACAGCCCTGGGAAATTGCTGTGAAAGCCATAGAGGCATCGGTACAAAACCTCTGCTACATCCCTGTTACCCCAACAGCTGAGGCTGGAGGCCGCAGTGCTCAGCCCCACTCTCACAAGACCTGTACTGGTGGGGGATTTCAGGGCTATTGGCAAGATTTTCCCCTTTGACAAGGGTTTTATTTGCAGTGGATGTGATTTCCCTCATTAGAAACAGGGGCAGGAGGGATGTGGTTCTCCCCTCTCCTTCTCACGGGGCCATTCATCCTGCTGGGCAGCCACTGCCCCACTCCACAGGGCACCGAAGACAGCAAAGGGAGCTCTTCAGCTGAGACAATGGCCTCTGCTTTTACGGGAGAGTGATAAGGCAGGGGGACATTTGGTATATACTGCAAGCCCATGTGCCTCTGAGTCAGCCAGAACCCTTTTTCAGGTGACAAGGAATTTTTGGGTTGTTTTTTACAGTCAGTTTGAGGATGCTAAACTAGTGGTGCAAATACCAGCAGGCATCCTTCAGCCTGGGTCTGGATTCATGTGGCATATCTCCCACTGCATCTGCTGGGGAGATGCCAGCTTGCTCTGCTGAGGCTCCCGGCCAACCTGAAACCATGAGGCTACCACGGTCTTGCAGCTGAAGCCCAAGATCACAAGCTGTGCTCAGCCCCACGGCGCCTAACAGGACATCTCTGGAGTGTGTTACAGGGCAAAATCTTCCCCCTGTGGAGAAGTTGGTGTCCCTCTTCCCTGACTGTAGAGGGAACCTGGAGAACACCTTCAGGCTGGGCAGCTAGCTCAGACAGATGATGGGAGGTGAGATAAATCTCATGTCCTGATGCATCCTGAGGTGACTGCAAAGATCTGTGTTGCAGCTGCTGCAGCTCCGGCAGAGGACAGAGACAAGGAGGTCTGTGCCTGCATCCCCTGAAACGGAGAAAGCACCTGGTAGTTCCCCAGCTCCCAGCCAGCACCGCACCAAGAGGAAGAAAGACACAGAGCCGTACCTGTGGTAGCATCTGCAGCCCTGCTCTCCTGGGTCTTGCCCGCCTGGCCACGTCACTGAGCCTGGAGCCAGCTCACCAACAGCCATCCCTTATTCCAAAGCTGACATGGGTGTATCCAGACTGCACAGCTGTGATTGCAGGGTAGAGGCATCCCAACATGGACCAGCCGTGTGGTGAGACACATGGACCAAGATGGAGGGCTAGAGGAGGTGGAGATGGGAGTGTCCGAAATGAATACAGCAAAAAGAGAAAAGACTGGGAAAAGTTTACTGATGCCCTTTGGTGAAAAACTGGAGGTGTGGGGGATAGCTGGAGTTTGCACTGGGGTAGGAAAGGAGCTTTTGCATTTTGGAAAGGACAGAAGGCAGCATCTGCATGGCTGTCTGATAGGGGAACTACAGATTTAGTGGAGTTGTAGTACTGTTTTGGATGAAAGTATTTTAATAAAATGATAGTGTTATTGACAACTATTGATATATTGAAAAATAAAGAGGAATGCACTTTGTTAAAGTATTGCAAAACAAGTTCTGTCGCCCCACTTTTAAAAATCTTCAGTGGCAGTTGCAGTTACACAGAATTTCTGAGAATCAGAGCACAGAGTCTAAAATTGTCCTCCCTGACAATGAGCCCTCCCTTCCCCAGCTTGTAGGCCCTTCAGAAAACACAGGACTGAGAGGCTTGCCAGCTGAAAGAGCACAGCTCAGCCTTCATAGACCTGGTCATCCTTTAATATACTGTGGAGGGTAGAAGTTACGCATGTCCCAGATTTTGTAGAGACAATGAAGGGTAAACAGCATTGTGTAGGGGTTTTTTTTGCCTAGTATCACATCAATGAGAGAAGGCCAAGTTCGTTTTGTGTATGAGAAGGAACAGAGCACCAAAGCAGCCTGGTAACACAGAGTCACCGCAACATTTTGGAACAATTTCCCATGCTGGTGTTGCTGAGCCTTTCATCTTTTAATTTAAAGCATTCACATCCTCTTGATGTAAATTACCTTCTTATTTGTAGGCTCCCTGAGATCACTAGGCATCACTACCAGCATATGTACTGTTTATGCACTGTACTACTAAAACAGTTGTGAACTGTGTTGCCATTAAAAATGGAAAGACAATACAGCCCAGTGTGGCTATGTTGTGTTTATTAGTGTGAGCAAGAAGGGAAAATAGGAATTTTTATTCAGCTGCAGCTAAAGGTCCATGCACAGGAGTTCAAGAGTAAGATTTTTAAAATTCAAAACATAAGAATAAGCGGCACTTCATTGCAGAGTTGAAAGATAATTGTGCAATTAACTGTATGAGGTCAATAATGCCAGAGCTGGATGCTTCTGACAGATAGGGATAATCAATTCAGCCTCTGTATGAAAGGCTCAGAGGTAGCAATGGAAAAATAACATAGCACAACTGTTTCAGTGTTATAATGAACACCAGACAAATCATTATTGACTTTTTTTTAACTTATTTTAAGTGCTAGCGCACAAGTATCTTCTTTGATTAAATGTAACTTTAGAATTTTTCTTTAAGTTCAATGTCTGTCCTGATCTAAGCGAGGACATTAATTTAGAAATGTAGCAAAGTCTTCTCATTGCAGTTTCAGCGCCTGCACAGGTAACCGCCATGAAAATTGTCAGCAATGATGTCCCATCCTGGTTTGTTGCAGAGGCGAAGGGGACCATCTGAGCTCTCCTCACCTTGGTAGGCATCCAGACTTGGGTGCATGAAAATTAATTTGAAAATCTGGCGCCGCATGTGCATACATCCATGGCACTAGAGGCAGAACAAGCTCCACAGCAGCCCTGGGCAGGGATTGGTGATCACAAATTCTGGGGGAAAGAAATGTGGAGCCACGAGCTTATGGCTATGGACAGTGACATCTCTTTCCTGCTTAGGTTTTCCTGTGTAATCAGGCTGAGCTTGATGCCAGCATGCCAGGCAGAGGGCCTTACAGCCCCTTATGTAAAGGCAGAAATGCAGACTGGAAGCACTGTCAGCCTTCGCCCGGGTTTGATATTTACCGTTCAATGTTGTGACTTGCTTGTAGTCACCCCATTAAGCTATTGTCGCAGTGGGGGGATCCTTTCACAGCCTAAACCGTGTCCTAAAAGCCTCCTGGGAGGATGCTAATGAATGACACGAAGCAACATTGCTGTCCGCACCTGTGCTGTGTGTCCCTTACTTGCCAAAGAGGCAGGTGTTCAGTTGCCTCGCGGCCGCGGCCACCCCAGCACTTGCCAACACCAGAGCCAAGGAGGCGCAAACCACCACGGGGCGAGTGGACACAGTGACCGCAGTGACGTGGTGATACGGGGGGAAAACGAAGCCCTTTCTCTCCTCATGGTTAAAGCCTGATGCCACAGGTCTGGCCATGACCTCCTCCCTGTGCCTTCTGTGCCCTGGAGAAGTGGGAGAGGAGCAGCCTTACCGCCAGAGCAAGTAGAGGACAGTGCCTCGCAAGGCGTCCCCTCCACCTGCAGCGCTGCGATTTGGCCGTTAAAACAAACCTCGGCCTGCAAAACAATTCACCTTCAAGTGATTAAAAGGATTAATTTGGTGATGCTGCAATCAGAGGGAGAGCACGTGATTCATTATTCATCAATTAGGGGTCTCATCCGCACATGGCTGATTAGGGTGCATCATTGCCTCAAATTAAGCACGAAAAAGATGTTTTAAAGCAACCATATGGTTCTACTTCAGAAGCAGTTAGCTTACAAATTGAGCGCATTGACTAGTCATAACTATTGATGAATGAGGGAAGAGTGCACCAAATTTATTTAGAGAGTTCCCCCTCCACTTTGTTGGGTTTTTTTTAATGTGATCTAATGAATAAGCAGTCAGCTTTAATTGCTGACTCGCTCTCAGATGAAAAAGAGAGCCTCCAAAAGACCCTTTTCCTCCTCCCTCCCTGCATCACTTGATGGAAAAAACAGCCAGGGCAGATGATTTTTCCCTCCTGGACTGAAGGCAAAACCTTGGCTTTCCTTTTTCTTTACTCCGCAGTACAAGGTTGAATTTAACCACCACACTGCAGCCAAGCAGGAGTGAGGCTTTACACAGTTGTCAAGGAGAGAGATAGTTTTTTTGGCTGTGGTGGGGGTGGCTATAAGGGTCTGGAGGCATGTGGGGGGATGCAGCAAGGTGCTCTTCTGGGTGACAGGAGGGGTTGTGCGGAGCTGCCACCTGCAATGGCCTCACAGCTAAAAGAGGAGGCAGGGGATGGAAATGGCAGCACACAGACAGCTTCTTGGTGGAGAGGGTGGCTGGTGCTATTGCTGTGGTGGGACAGTTGGCATGTCCCACAATTATGTCAAGAGAGGTAATTGTACTGGCTCAGGAAAGTCCAGAGCTTCCTTCTTGCAAGTCCATATGAATATGTTTGTAATCTGGGGGACACCACTCACAGCCAGCTCAAGTTAAAGGGAAGATTCCTGCTGGCTTCACCAGGTGCTGAATCAGGTCCTTAACCACTGACACAGCCAAGGGAGAGTGCCAAAATATATGAGATGAGGCTCCTACCCAGCTTTCTAACCTCAGACTGTTAGGGTCAGAGGTGGTTTTCAAATTATAAATACTAATACTTTCCTTCTTTTTGTGATAGTTTGCTATTTTCAGTAAAATTATAACCTGTTATTCTTCCTAAGGAACAATATAAGTAAAGGAGAAGAGTAATTCTGACTGTCAGTTTTTAGGACAAAGACTTCATTTCTTATTTGTTTGTACCCAGCTGAAGAAAACGGCAGGAACTTGGTTTGTTTGCTGGCATTTCCCTCTCTTGTTCTGATGATTTAGTGTGAATTGCCAGGCTGCTCTGGGGCTGCAGTCATCCACCTGGAACCCAGTGCCATGTAAATGCAGTGTAGACAGAAAATAACACTCCATGTCAAGTTAATGTATAGTCAGACATACACTAAAAAGGTAAAAAACCTCACCCTTAAAATAAAGCCTTTCGTAATTTTTGAAACAAACCATAGTACCGTGATATTTTATATTTCTTTGAGCTGATATTTCTTTGGATTTTGCTTTATAGAAGTTGTCAGCATTTCAACTTTTTGTTCTTGTTCAGAACTGGAAAATTATTTAAATTGGTGGCAATTCTTGAGGTTTGGGTGAACTGCAATACATCCAGCTCTACTTCAATTCAGTCGCTTTGTGCCCTGGTTGTTTAATTACAAAACAGACCCTAATGCAGATTCTCTGGTTGTTTTCTCTTTCTTTTTTCTTCTTTCTTTTTTCTTTTTAAACCAAGGCATGTCCAGCAGTGAGGAATTTATCTGTGCTAGAAATGTTTCTTTATGGAATCCCCATGACCAGAATAGGAACCAGAATCCTTAAACAGTAGGCAAGTATTTTCCTCCTATCTACATGAAACTCAGACTTGTGTTGGTTTTGCAAATCAGAGTGGATCACGTTTTCCTATGTGATTTTCATTTCTTTTTGAATCCATGGTATACACTGCAATTAATTGCTTCCTCCTGAAGCTTTAAATAAAAGGTGGATTGAAATAAAAAATGGCATCCATTAAATTTAATTAATTTCTCATGCAACTGGCCTGGTAAAGGGGCACCTGCTAATTGAGAGCAGTTTCTAAACTGTAAATTAGTGAGACTACTCTGGTCAGTACAGGGAAAGGCATTCGTATTTTTCCTTTGTACATGAGTGCTGTGGAAATTGCCATGTGTGAAACTTATTTCAGTCATTTTACATAAAAGCAGAGTTTGAGAAGAGGGTATTGCTGACAGCTCCCCGGCCCGGTCCCTCTGACAGTCCCATGCAATTGGTACAGCGCAGGTGGCAGCATGGGAGCTCAGCGGGAATTCCTCCAAAAGGGAAAAAGCCCCCTGTTTTGGCATCCTCGTCGGTCCCCTGGAATCACAGATGATGCTCAGTCCCACTAAGGACTGGTTTTGTAATATGGCTTCTTGACCTCTGGGAGTTAATGTTCAGCCACCAACCTCATTTTCACCAGACTACCAATTTTTGGAGCTCGCTCGCTGCCCCTAACAGACAAAATGATGTGAAAAAAAGACTGTAGCTTTCTCTGTCCTCCCTGTCCTCCTTTCAGAGGCAGTCAGATCTCCTCCTTGCCCCAGTAAGCTCTGTCTGGGAACCGGCTCAGTGAGGAAGGAGTTTGCTCAGCTGGTCCCACCAGATGATTGCTCTGGACACCAGCGGCTTCAGCGCTCCAAGCTCTTCCAAAATCAGCTGGGTCCCTCTACGACTTTGTATTGCTAAGGGTAGCTGTGGGGAGGGTAATACATTGAATTCATAGTATCAGGGGCTGTTTTTTTCATTCAGTGTTCCAATTGGGAAGACAAAGATTTTAAAAGAAGAAAGAAAATGATAAGTTTAGGACAGCAACAATACAATGAGTTTTAAATGTAACACAGTCAACTTGCTCCGATATGAGAATCCCAAATCATTTTAATTTCCCCACTTTTATGGCTTGATTTTCCAACCTTGTCACTAATAATGGTGATATTGTCTCATTCCCTTGTTTTCATTTTATTGATGAAGAGAAATAGGAGAAAGGCTGGCGAGGTAAAGATATTAAGCCGCTTTCATAGCATGTCTTTCTTTGGTATATCTTTCAGTCTTTATATCATTAAACTCTTATGGGAATTTTTAAGTTATCAACACATACACACCACTGCGAACTGTGCATATCTCTCCATTCTGGTTTAAATGATCTGGAGCTTTGTAAGTATGAAATAATTTTTCCATGATCTTGCATTGCTTCACAAATAAGGGAAATAAAAATAAGCAAGGCTGATCATAACCACAATTCTGTGTGCAGCATTGCCATCCAAATGTAAAGGAAAACTCTCCCCTTGTTTGTGTGTTACTCGAAGTCTTGAGCAGGCTTTCTTTAAGGTTTCCCAAAATGGCCTCTTCCAGCTGAGATCAAACAGGAAGCTTTAACACAAAGGAATTTCTCTGAAAAGCTACTCAACAGGAAAGGGGGATCAGAGTGGAAACTACGTCATTAGTTATTACTGTGTTTCCTACCAGCAACTGCCTAATAAACATACAGGATTGACTTTTTTTTGCAGGCATCACTCCATGACCTCCAGCCTGTGCTGGTGCCCGTAACAAACGGAAAGACAGAAAATGACTTCTCTATTTTCCTTCTTCTTAAAATTCATGATTAGAAAGCATTTGGCTTTTAGCTTTCTGTTCTTTTTATGAGTGTTTAAACACTCCAAAGCTCCTTGAATAAAACTGCCAAGATAGGGCAGGAAGCTTTAATCTTCTCCAGGCTGGCCACTGGCGGGGGAGCAGCACACTGCACTGGTCAGGAGGGTGATGTTGGGATAGAGGGAGGCTAAAGATGTCAAGACAAAAATGCAGAAAAAAATTGAAAAAGGAGTAAATTTATGTGCTCCATTCTCTCCTCCTCCTCCAAAGGGAGCAATCTGGCTCACTCTCCCTTTTTTGTTTATTCATTTGTGATGGGGCGGGAAATAGATGATCTGAAGGCATCTGAAATAGATGGTCATCCTCCAACAGATGTAATAAACTAAAAAAGCTTGTTATTTAGACTCTAATGTTCTTTAGCACTGTGTTTTGCTGTGGGTTTAAGTCACACTTCGTATGAAAATTGCTGAGACCAGTTTTTTTTGCAGGATTTGCTTTTAACTACTGATGGAAATGCAGATCACTCCTATGAAATACCTGCAGCTGAAGCAGCCACTGAGGTGGCACGGGACCTCCACATGGGTAAGCAAGGGTGTTAGGAGCCACTGTGGTGGGGGAAGCATGCTGTCCAGGGAGAAGAGTCCTCAGGCCATGAGTCAGTCTATCGATCTGTGGGAGATGGGAAGAGCGTGTCAATGCTGGAAAGAAGCAAAATGTTAGGCCAGGTCAGAAGTATCTATGGTCTTTGTGGGATGTGCATATCCAGCCTTCCCTTTAGAAGTATGAGTGAGACTGATCAACTGCATCAGCTGATATTACAAAATTACGCTATGTATTAGAAGTACATTATTGCAAAAGGAGACATTGCTTCAAAAGCCAGGGTTACCAGGGCTGTTGGAAACAGTGTGGTGGGAAATGTGTGCAGTCATCTGGTCAACATAGACCCGCTGCTGACAGCATGGGGACAACTGCTGCTGGGTCAGGCCTCAGCTTTTGAGGTGTTCTCCCAATTTATTCCTCTGGCTCCTGAGTCCTCCATGACTGTCTGCTGCTTTGGACATACAAGACCTTGTATGCTTGTCAAAAGATTCAGCACAAAATATGCCAATACTTAGTATTTGTGAAACTAACAGAAACATGTCACAATTTGGGATATGTATGTCAGCTACTGAAATTTGTTTTCAAATGAGGTAATTATTTTTTTTTGTAGAATTACTGCATTGAACAACTACTATGTTAACTGAATTCATGACAAACTTTGAAGGTAACTGGCTACACTTGCATGAAAAGTTTGCAACATCAAAAATCAAGGCTATTAGCCTATGACAAACATCACTCCAGAGCTTACACATTAAATCGATGCTTTTGGTAAAATACTGAGCCTGCTGATGTTACTTGCAAGGAATATATTGTTTGTTTGACTACTTTTGAAATCAAATGGCAGCAGTTTGGAAAATGATGCCAGGTGATGAAATATATTTTTTTAATATTTTGAGTGATGATGCAAAATGCCTCTGGTATAATAATGGATTTACTCCTAGTTGGGGGATAAACCATACCACTGATGCAGAGACCTGAGCTAGTGCTAATGCTGCTTTAATCAGGGTCCAACAGGGATTACTGCTTTCCAGACAACTTGGATATTGGCATTGTATTCCTGCAGCCAGGCAAAGAGGGGAGCACCAGGGGGACACACCTGAATTGGTGCCACGTGGTCAGCTCTGGTGGCATCAGGGCTGCCAAGGAGTCTCAGCTAATTAGTCCTTTTGGGCCAGAACTTGCCCATGTAGAGCTATCTTGCTAATCTGGGTACCAATCATCTGAACCACTTGCACCATATTCCTTAGAGCATCTCATCTTTCATTTTGTGTTCAAAGCACATCTCTCCTCAACTTGCTGCAATCGTGAATGCTAGTAGAAACTGTACTTGAATATTTTAATTTAAAAGCAAAGTATTTTACCAGTTGTATCATCCCATAAAACGATCTCAGGCCCCACTGTATTATGAATGGGCACAAATCACACTAAACATTATTGTTGCCAAGCCATGAAATTAATGCAATACTAATCTGAGTAGTATCAACATGAAAAAACACAGTATGGAAATGGACATTTCCTTTGGGTGTTATTTATACAGTCCCATTTTTCTTCCCTGAGTGAGCATCAGTCCTTAAGCTTCTCATCATATTCCCCAGATTTTCTGCTCAGCAAATGTCACTCTTCAGGGCTCACCAACCCACTTTGTCCTGTCACCTCCCTTTCTCCCTCCCAAGGGCAGCTTCTCTGCCACAGCAGATTGAGCATCAGCCTCTCGCACTGCCCCTGTGCCCCTGCCCATCCACCCAAGCCCCATCTGTAACAGGGGCTTCTTGGAAGTGATGTGTCTTTTTGCCCATTGGGGCAGCAGATCTCCCTACCTTGGAGCTGCTTCCAGGGTAATAAGGCAACATCTTTCTTACAGACAAAAGCCCAAGGGCTGGAAGGGACTGATGCAGAGAGAAACAATGCATGGAATGCCCATTTTACCAGAAGGCAATGTTTCTGTTAACAGACCCATGAAACCATACGAACTGTGTTTCATTTAGTTAGTCTTTACCCTGTCTCTGCTGGACCGCGACTAATCCTCTTTAGCTGAACAACTTCAAAGTCTTTGATTAGATACCCCTTGCAAGCATACAGCAGCTGCCTCTTTGCCTCCGGCTACCTGCTGGCAAAAGTTGCAAGAAAAGGTGTTATTGGCGAGCATCTGATCCGGTGCTTCTGGTCAGCCCTCAGGTCCCCCCCCTGCCAGGATGCTGCTCTCCAGCAGGCAAATGCCCAGGCTGACCAGGTCTGAGTTACTGAAGCAGACCTCCCGCCATTTCATCCAGGAGGGAGCAGGGGGACGGTGGCAGCGAGGTGGGAGGGCAAAAGCAGCAGGTCAAACCCTGCAAAGCCCTCTCTCCCACATCAGCAGCCCCCACAGTGCCAATTCCAGCAGAGGATGTACAGCAATGTGTGCATCCAGTGGAAGTGCTGCATGCCAATTTATATGCATTTATGTATTGACAGATTGAAAAATGTTGCTGTGCTGGGTCTGAATTCTGTGATAGAGAGGCATCCATTTAGAGGTTAATTTTATAAAAAGTCGAGGATTAGAGTTCCTCATGTGCAATCATGCTCAGGTCTCATAGGACACCCACAACAGTTATACCTGCTGGGCCAAAGAAACATTAGTTCTGGATCTCTGCTTTTCAGTATGATGTTCAACTTCTAGTTCTCTCAGCCTGGCAATAGTGTTCACTACAAACCTCACTGTGATACAGCCTCTCCTTACACCAGAAAAATATACAGAACTACAGCAGCACATAGTCTACTTCCCCAGGAAAATGTATCTTCCACCAGTGAAACTCCAGCCCCAGACAGCGCCTGGTAACACCTTGGTACATACTTGTTCAACTGATAAGAAAAATAAGAAAGCCTACAACAGAGAAAATATCTTTTTTTCTTTAAGACTTTGATATCATTGCTACTACTGCACAGATGTATTTACAGGGCTGGATGTCTCTCTGCTGTCCTTTCTGTTCTCCCTCACCCAGTCTGTTTAAGTAAACAGCAGCAATGTACATTAGGCAGGATCTGACAGTAGCTCTAAAACAACATAAAAGCTCTATCTATATAACTATTTTTTTAGTTCCCTAGTTAGCTTCCATTATATTATTATTATTATGTGGAGGCCAGAGTATTAATAAGAGGTCAGGAATTGGTTACTGCTTAACCATAAAAATCTCAAGGTGATGGCTCCAGAGCCAGTACACTCACAGCATGTACCTTGTTTTGCAGCACCTCTGACAAACATGCCTTGCTTGATGTGCCAGTTTTACACACCTGGGAATAAAAGGTGAGTAATCCCACATGAGCTGTTCTCTGGCAGTCTCATGTGGGGCAAAAATCTGCCTCTACTCCAAACACTCGGTGCTGTGAAGGCATGCACTAAACAATAACAGATGATAATAATCAGAATATTTTGTCTGTTTATGCAAAGATTCATTACAAATTGACTTGCTCCTAGGGGTGAGCAGTTTTGGTGACAATACGAGAGATCTGACCAAGATCTCCACTTGACTCATCTTCACTCTTGTTCGGGCTTGAAGCATTTCTTTTCCTTCTGCTTTTCTAAAAAGATGGGAGAAAGCAAGAGCGGGAGAGGAAATAAATGGGACATTTGTAGCGTTTGGGTCTCCGTAGTACAGCCTCTTCTAAAAGACGAACGAGGGGGACCAGCAGGAGGGATCTAAGGTAGGGAAAAGCCTCAGGGATGGACTGGGGTATTTCCTCCAGGGAAGGAAGGAAGCCTCTACCTCAAGCTAAGAGCAGTTTGCTGCCCAGACTGCCAAGGCGATTCAGTTTCTGCTTGGTGTGTGTGGTCAGTAGCAGGAAGACTTTCGTGACAGGTTTCTGGCTTCAGGACTATGCAACATTTGCTCCCTACCGTTTTGCAAAGGGCAGGTCAATATTTGTTACAACTTTCATTTCAGTTTCAATTAAAATTTCCCCAAATTTAAGAAATAAAGCACATAAAATGTTTTTGTGGAAAGAAGGTTATCTGTCTTTGGGAATAATGTGCCCCATCTCTCTCCTCCAGCATCCACCACAGCTCTAACATTTGAATGGTTTCCAGGCATGAAATTATTTATCCTTATAACATACCTGTGAAACGGGGAAATGCTGGCAAACCCATTCTGAAGGGAAGGGAAGGCAGTGAGATGTGCAAGGATTAGGTTTACCACACAGCATCTTTGATGTGTGTCACATGCTTTGTGCACCCCAATCCACCAAAGTCAGCTTCATCCCACCAGTGGTACCACTGCACCCCCTGTGGACTAGGGTCCATGGAGGTAAGACAGTTTATATCTCTGCATTTTTGCATTAACTGCTTGCAGCTATGCTCTTACCCTGGTAACCCATGGGAGAAGGAAGGAAGCTTTCTGCTCCCTCAGCGAAGGGAGATTTGTTTTGCATTTGCTGCTGAGTAATAACCCACTTGCAAACAAATTGCCATGAAGTAGCTGTTGTACTGCGCATTAGCGGCCCAGGTTGATTTACAGCAAATTGTCCATCTGTCAGTATCTCTAGAATAGACTGCTCTCTCCAGGCTGTAATATTCATGTCTAGTTAGCGCAGCACTTCTGAATTTAGGAGCTGAACCCACACTTGAAATACAATGTCATTCAGCAGTTAAATCACAAAAAGCGCTCACTCTGTAAATAGTGGCATTATCAGAAAAGTTTGGGGCTGCCGATTTAGTGCTAGCTAGAGCTCAGTTCCCTGTAGAGGACCAAAAAGGGGATTTCCACAAAAATAATTTGTAAAAAAAAAGGTAGGAAAAAAGAAACCAAACCTCAAGCCAAACCTTTTGCTTTGGTCTAGATAGAGGTGTTTTATTCTGGTTTTAGGTACTTTGGTTTTAGAAAATAAAACAGAAGTAAATTTAATAAAAGAAATGCCTAAGTAATACACACCTGCAATCTCCCATTATAAAGGATAAACATTTCTGGTTGTTTTTCCCAGAGAGTTCACAATGGGGTAAGCCTGCCATAAGCTTATGACATTTAGTGGATGTCCTAAGTGTGCATTTTTTTCTTTTCATTCACTCTGTTTTGGGAAGTTCTAGAACTAGATTATTATTTGTCGCATTTATATACCTCAACGGTGGTTCCTGCAAGCACCATGCGGAATCGCGGCTCTGCTCCAGCGCCCTGGCTGCCACACAGGTCTGTGGCAAACACCTCAAGGTCTGCATATGCTTCAAGCACAGCGTTCAGAAACCAGCACATTGTTAGTTTATGGCATCTTGCATACTTTCACACTGGAGTGACAAGGGGAGAAACACTGACCGTAGCATTTCACAACCTTAAGATGAGGCCAGGGAGGTGCAGCGAGGTTTGTACAGGAGTATTTGGGGGAACCATCTGGGATTCTCCAAGGCTGGTAGGGGCTGCTGATCCCTGTGATGCTGGCTGTGAACCAATCTGTGAACAGCAAAAGAATGGGAACTAACTGTTAATGTTCAGTTTCACCCAAAAAATAATCAAGTGTCAATCACCAGCTGAATATGAGAGCTGGTGGCAGCAGGGAGGTTGCTCTTCCTACCATATGTCTTTTCTCTTGCTTTGGATCCACAGTGGCATTTGTGAAGTGTCAGTACTCGATTCTTTCCATTACCTGGTTTTAATTAACCCCCTAAAGCCCCTTTGTGTGGCTGGTGATATCAGCTGGGGCTCTGAATAGAAGCCACCCCTGTCAAAAATTTTTGGAACAAGCTCCTCTTGAATGGGCCCAATGAGCCGGGGGGCTGTTTCCTCCTTAATCCCACATTTAATAGCACGAGCTGGGGACAATAGGCAGCTTCTCCAGCTTTTTGTGGCTTGATTCCATCTGACATATCCAGCCCTTTTTTGTCCCCCCGGTGAGGACACACCACCTCCGCGTGCTCTGCACGGGACACCCTCCCTAAGTGTCACCAAGATGAAATGGCCCTGGGCAGCCTCTGCCTCCAGACCCGTGCTGCCAGCTCCATCACTGCTTGCAAAGCTGCCTACCAGCAGGCAGGACTCTGGCCAGCAGAACAAAAAAACCTGGATGCCGCCAGTTTGGGTTGGTCTTTTTTTTTTTTCATATATTCCTATAAGGATGTGTTTCCATCAAAGAAGTCAAGGATTATAAGATTTCACCATGGCAACATGCTATTATATATGCAAATGTAAAACTGGAAAAGGGGGGAACCTTTATTTCTCATAATTAGATGACAAAAGGGTCTAACATTGCAATTTTCCATATACTTTGAAACTGGAAAAATCATCTTCTCCTCTGTCATCTTTTTTTCTGGAGAGCTGTTTTTCTTCAAAAAGAGCTTTTGGCTGGAGACTGTGGAAGAAAGCATTTTTTTAAATTTAATTTTTATTTTATTTGAGTGGTGAGATTGACACTTCACCTGAACAGTGGCTAGATCTGACTGGCTGCTGCTGTTCTGGGCAGGCATTCGCTATCCAGAAGGATGAGTAAAAGATCAGTGTGATCGCTAGTCTGGGAGTGACATTTTAAATCAGGAGACTTCACAAGCAGAATCTGTTCTGCCTGTGACCTTTCATTTGTATTTACAGCACCAGAGCTGATCACATGTTCATTAGATATTTCTTCAAATGCCTGCTGCATGTAGAACAAGTGGACTAATTAGGTTTAGTTTCGAAAAAGAAAAGTCCTAGCACGTGTATAGTTGGCTAAGCATAAAACACTGAACAGCACATTGTACAGAGAACACCTGTTAGCATCTTTTTTTTGACTTGTCCATCAGTATTTATCTTCTTCACTTATGCAAAAAAAATTTAAAGAGTAACACAAAACCAAGCAATGACCAGCCTCAGTGTCAGATTATTCCTACATCAGGAAAAGAAGAAAAGTTTGAATTATAGCATATACTAATCCAATCTACTTTTCACATAAAAGAAAAAACAAAACAAAACACTATAAAGGCAGTGGCCTAGTTCTGGCCCAAACTTCCACATGTAAACAGCAACGTGTGGGGACTCTACCTTTGGATGGTGCACTTAGGACTCTCTTAAACAGATCTTGTTTTCACAGGAATGAGTGTTTCCAGGAAATCACAATGTCTTAGGACTGGTTACCAAAGTTGAAAACAAAAATTAGTGATAACTCTTCTAATTTGTCTGTATACCATCCAATCAGACTTTTTTCCCCAGCTATTCATGCAGCCCTCTTTCAAGGTCCCTTTAAAAATAAATTTCTTTAACGATGCCTGAAAACTCTCATCCTGCCCTCCAAGAATTTTTTGCTAATTTGATGAAGACCACACACATAAAATCAAATGCTTTTGTCATTTGTTTCTCTTTGTACCCACTTTCTAAAAGAAAGCATTGCCTGTGTTGTCTGATCATAAACATTGGAGTTAGCAATCTGGCACGTTTCCAAATGTTCATTTTTCAGGGTAGCATTTTAGATAATTGTTGAGCTTCATGTTAACTATCGATTATGTGACTTGCTGGAAGCACTAGCACTTTTCTGTGTCCTGATATACCTAATGGTCTATTATTGGACTGGCTTTAAATCTCTGTGGTTTTAGTCCTCACCAACTCAGCTAAAGCAGGGTTTCATCCTGTGACTTTATCACTTATAAGAATATCCAGTGGTAAAACAAGTTCTCTTGAAAATGGTATTATTAAAAGCCACATCAACTGGTATACATCATTGAGAGTTATTAAGCCTTATTCTAATGGCACATAGAAATACTGTATGGTACATACTTCCAGCCACACGAGTATGGCTTGTGATCTCAGTTCTCAAGCTAAGCAGTGTTTATTCTAGTAACTATTTCCAGCACAAGTGAATGCAGAAGCATCACCCATCTAGGTGCCAGAGGCCAAATCCTTCAGGGCTGTGACATCCATTAACTCAACACCTAATCCTTAGGCACCTGGGTCCTGACATAAAATCCCCACTGCTCAGCTAGGCACCCAAGCTTCCTATGCGCTGAAAGAGGTTTGGGTTGGGGAAGGGATGCAATTCACCACAGCCAGCCTGCCCAAGTCAGCCAGTAACATGTGCTAAAAAGGTATGTCTGAAACACAAGCTTCGTGCACTTGACTCAAGCAATCCCATATGCATTTGCACTGTGCCAAAATAGGCTGGCCTGGCATTTACATGTTGGCCAACTTAATTGTATCACATAAACCCTGGACCACACTATTCCTGTTCTCCTTCCTTCAGTGTTGTCAATATAAGGCAACTCGACCACACTGACTCCTTCAACTCCCTCCTGACCTGACTGGCCAAGGACACAGCCGCTGTCAGGCAGACAGTGCCCTTGTTGCCAAAGAAGGAGCTCACTTCACTGTTATTCGTACCTGCTGTCTGCAGAGGGTCAAATATTGTCCATAGGCCCCTCAAACACTTACTTGTCTCCCCTTTTCTTTTGCTGTCCTTGAGCTCCTGCAACGCCTAGGATGCCTCACTAGCCTTAAAACTAGACCATAAGATACACTTCATCTTTAGAGGAAGGTAGCTGGTTTCCTTGAGATGATGGTCCCCATTCCCTAAGCTCTTCTCTCACCCTCTGTAATGTCCCTGATACCCCTGTGAAATCTCCCCGTTGGTGTCTCATTGCCCAGGCGTTGTTTTGCTGGAGGGGCCAGAAGTGCTGGTGAGGGGAAATCAAAGTGCAGAACACCCAAGGGAGCTTAGCCATGGCAGACATGCAGGAAGATTCAACCAGAAAAGGATAAGACAATGAAATATGTGGTCAATGATCATCTCAAACCATAAGGATCCCAACAGTCTGCGGTCATCACAATATGAAGTTAAATAGATTTCTCAGGATTTCAGAGAAGTAATTTCAGATGTGCTTAGGACCAGTATACCATCTCATAGCAAAATAACTGTCAGGACAGTAAACTTTAGCTAAAGGAGTCATCTTTAAACAGACAGCTTGCCAAATAAAAATGTAAGGGGCTGTTGCTTCTCGAATGATGACAGTCTAAGATAATATAAACCAACCTAAAGAGATTTATATGAATACACTTATGTATATACTTCCTAGGAAATAATTTGAAAGAATTAAAAATTTGAACAGCATCCTAACTAAAATTTCTCACATTCCTTCCCAAATCCTCACAATTCACTGGTTTTGAGACAATCTCTATTATTCAGTTGGGATCTATCCCTGCCAAGTAAATAGGGAAAAGATGAGATTTCATCCTAGAAAGGAAAAAGTTTTCAAAAAACCATGAAATTAATCTGAAGGAATGAAATGGAAAAGTTGTTTTCACATTAATAACTGAGCTGATGAAGGCTGTATGAAGTTCAAAGAATTGATGATTTAGAGTAGCAACAGCACTAGGAGTCATGTGTGTCTCCACACTTGACTCCAGTAATTGTAAGAAAGTCAATATTATGTTTAGTCTTGAGATTTTTTTCAGGGCTTTTTAGTGATTTTTCTCTTGACAGACTGCGTGAATAAAATCCCTGTTTGTAAAATGTTTATATTCATTTACTGTGGTTTCTTAATTCTGTAAAATGAACTGTTCTCCAGAATTGGTCAGCTGTTGCCCTCTGACTTCCAGGAGTAAAGCACAGGGGTGAGGTCCTCTTAGCTAGGAAGCTTCCTGCCCTCTGAAGATCCACATGCTCCATGAAACAGTTAGTTTTCACATCCTCAGTCTGTATTTGAGCACCTCATTTCTTGTCCCAGGTGGATTTGTACCAGAAGCCTGATAGACAGGAGGGTTATTAGGAGGGCTGAGGGGAAAGCTAGCCTGCTGATCAGATTTGTTATTTAGTTGGATATCTATCAATGCTGGAAGCACATTTGGGATCAAATAAACAGTAATAGACCTGAGCCTGTTATTCTAAGTGTGTAAAAATGGTCACATCCAGAAAAAATGACACTTAAACTAAGAACAATCTTCAAGCCTTTGCTTGCTCCAGTGTTTGCTGCTGGTTATGTCGTAGGAGCAGACAGAGATCAGAGGAGATGAAGCTTGCCAGAGGCTCTGCTTCACTGAATGTTTTTTGCACCTCTTTCCTCTGCCTACTCTTTCAAAGCCTGATTACACAAAGTTAACGAAAGCCCTTTTGCCTTCTGTAAAAGGATAAGGATTAAGTAGAAGTTTGCTGGTACTGAGTTTATTCAGACACACTTGCCTCATCTGATACAGAGCCCTGAATGATGTCTGAACAAACTGTAAGGTAGGACTGGGATATCAAAAGCTCTTCTGTAAGGCTTCTTTCCTTCATTCTGCATAAGGAGCTATCCTTTCCACTGGATGGTGCCTTGTTTTGTGATGGTCAGTGAATATGGGAAAAGCAATTAATCTGGAGGATCCTAAATAGGGACATTTTACATTGGAAACACACTTCTTGACAACAAATAAATGTGCTCTATTTAAATGCCATTCCTACCTTGGGTTATGAGATAAAGGTGTGACACAAAGGGAAGGACACATTATAGAAATCCTGCATGATATTTGGTGCAAGTGTACTGCATCAACATTTAAAAATGATTAGATGCTGATCATCTGTAAAAATATGATTGTTCCCAGTGTTCTACTTCAAACACAGAAATGTACTAAAAGGAAACTCAGAGCATCAGTAATGAGATTTATTACTCTAGAGGTGAACATGGGGCACTTCAGGAAAACTGAGAAAGGATGACCAGAGATGGCCTCAAAAAACTGGCAGATAAGTGTCTGTAAAAGTGACACAGTTTTGGTCTTTAAGCCTGGTTTTGATCAGATTTTTTTTTGTAAGGGATTTTAATGGCAATGAAAACTATTTGCTTTCTACTAGTACCACTCCCCCTGAGCGGCCATGAATTTTCCCATGAGCATATGGTCAAAATGCAGTCAGGAATATCTTGCTCTTGCTTAAGCCAACTTAACTCCCACTGAAACTGCTGAGTCTTAAGCACCTTCTGCTTTGTTTAACTGACCAAGACATAACACCCTTTCATTGCATCTTTAATATAAATCGTGCTTTTATTTTCATTCCCTGTTACTTTCAAGCATACAAACCAAGCCAGCATCTTCCCTGAACCAGGCTCTTAGGAGAGTAATTCCAAAGGCTCAGGCAGGGAGACAGGTAACATGATTCCCTCCCTCCACCCCCCCCATAAAAATTACCCTTGCCCAGATCTAATACGTAAGCTCTCCCCAGCTTCACAACTCTCTCCGTTCCTTGAACAAAAAAAAGGAGAAAGGAGGGAAGGAAAAGATACATGATCAGCAGTGCAGCCTAAATGGCCAACGTGATGGACATGCTGGGCGGTTTGAAACGGGGAGTCACTCAAGAGTACCAAGGTCCCACCAGCTGCTCTGCCCTCAGCTGCTGGAATGGCAGCTGGGCACCTGGAGAGGCGTATTGCTCTGGAACCCCTCGCAGCATTTAGCTCAAAATAGGCACATCTAATCCCAGGCAAGGCACCCCTGCCAGACCTGGGACAGGCACAGGCACAAGTGGCTCAGTAGCCTGGGCCCAAAGCTCCGAGGAATGCATCAGCAGCGGTTACCCCCGGTGCCCCTGCCCTGTTCCCCCCATGCCCTCATCCCTCTCCCTCCATGCCTAGGGAGGCTCCTGCGAGGATCTGCCCTGAGGGAGGCCAGCGGTCGCCCCAGGCCCCTCCAAGTGCCTCCCGGTTTGTGATGACAAAGAGCTGTGCCCCAGGCCCGCCTGCGGCAGGGAACCGGAGCCGCCTGGGGACAGCGGCGAGGGCCGAAGGGAAATCCCGACCACAGCCAGAACGAGGAAAACCCGAGCAATCTCCGGTTTCTGCCCAGCCATCTGTGTCACCTCCTGGCCAAGAGGGCCGAGCTGGAGGAGGGCAGCGGCGCTTGCTCTGTGCTGCTGGGGTCTGCCCCCTGCGTGGGAGCCGCTTTAGCCTGCGTGGGGCACGGCACGGGGCAGGTGTGCCACGAGTTCATGTCCTCCGCAACCCGCGGGGTGTGGGTGTGGGGATGGGGCGGGGGG
>VYZV01023316.1:4042-28773 GCA_013401275.1 Pandion haliaetus | reverse complement strand
CACCCGTACAAACATAAAGCACGCACGGGTTTGTTTTCCTGCCTACCGCGGGCAGATGAATTCAGGACAGAGTATTTTTGGCTGCTGTTGCTTGTTACCCTTGAATGCAGGCAGGCAGCAGCATAAATGAACTCCGAAAACAGCAGCCTGGCCAGGGGCTTTTGGCAAACCATAATTTTTGATTGCTTCCCCCCCCCTCAGCTTTGCTCTCACATCTGTGTTTTGTTTACATAAAAAATAAATCCCTCCTACAGTACTGGAAATCCCTCTACTGACGCTAATTCCTTAATTTGCTGCTTAGATCTTTGCAATGTCTGCCACGTCGATTTGGCAGGTTTTTCAAATCACACGTATGTCCGTGCAGCATTTTGCAGGCAGGTACAAGCTGCTGCTGCCCTCACCCTCAGGCAGCTAAACAAAAGCCAGCTGCAAACTGAAATTTGGCAGTATGCTTTCTGTCCTCTGTCCTTCCCCCTTCCACCTCATGGCCCCCAGTACAGCTTGGCACAGTGGCAGGGCAACCTCTGTTGCCTGAGGAGGACCACAGAGACGTGCCTGCAACATCTGAGCTTCTCCTGCCCCTCTGGTGCTTTTGGACTGTCAAGCTAAGCTGGTGATCTGCTTCCCTAAAGATCAAACAGGTTGCCGATTACTAGACATGGTTTGTTATTAGCTATATTTATTGTTGTAGAATTGACTTAGAGACTGCTGGAGTGGGCAGTTGGTGCACTAGAAGAAGAGGAATAAAAAGGAAGGGTTGATGGGATGGAAATTCAGCCTGTACCTCAACTGCACCGTAGCTCAGTTTCATGGACCTGCTACAGGTTGTATCTCCCTGAGGAACAGAGGGGCCCGGTCCCTCCCCTCAGAGATCGGTGGCTCCAGCTGGCAGATGAGACCTTCTTGCTGTCTGAGGACATGGAGAAATGGCACAGTTGACCTGGCACATCACTGAACACCAGCAGGCCGATTTTTCTTAATGATCTCTAAGCAGCTGCATTCAGTGGGAGATGGGGAGAGCTGAGCTTTATTGGGAATCTGTACCCAGCTCCTCAGCTCCAATGATGTTCACAAAGCCAAGATCAGTAGAGCCACACGTCAGCTGAAATCCAGGCATAACCACCAAACACCTGAATGGTGCCATACGTTAAATCAGCCAGAGGTTTTAGTCCAGCTGTTAGCAGATGACTGTCCCCACAACAAAAACTACAGCCATAACTGATGGCCCAGTTCCTCTGGGGAGTGTTGAACGTGATCAACTCCAAGCCAACAAGAAAGTCATGACATATAGCTCCTAAAACAAACAATATTGCAGTCACCCTCTGTAACGTAAGCCGAGACCTAGATACCCCGCGTTAGTGCCAGCAAAATAATAACTGTTCATCATGGGTGAGGCCCATGCTGCTCAGCTTATTCAAACAACATTAAAATAATATTTTTTTCTATGGCGTGCAGTGAGAAAATACAGTTAAGTGCCCTGCAGAATTATACTCCTCAAAATAACCTGTTGGAATGAATGAAGCCAGTATAAGGTCTTCAAAGCAAATGTTTTTAACAGGAGTAGATTTATTTTTGTTGAGACATTTTTGTGCTGTAAAAGTGCTTGTACTGTACATAGAGCAGTAGGGGCAAGCATTGCTATGCTCGAGAAAGAACATTATGTCAGGCGGGCTCCCCATTTTGGGCTAGGCACATTATTTTGGCTTCCTTCTGAGAAGAAACCAAAGTCCTCTGAAATAATCTTGCTACCAGTGCAGCTAGCTTCTTTCCTTGTTTTTCATCAAGTTTCTCAAGCCTTAGCTGGAGAGTTGATCTCTCTTTTGTGTACACTGTCCTTGGTTTGTGGCTTCAGATGAGCATTGGTTGCTGCCAAGTGTGACAGTGGGGTTCTGGTGTTTGCTTCAAAATGTTTATCCCAAGTGAGGCTTTGGTGTTTGTTTAGAAATGTTTATCCCTTGACAACAGGACAAAACATCCAGTTCACTTTATGGATGATACTGAACAGTGACTACCAACTCTAATAGTTAACCCTAATCAACTCAGAAGCAAGCATCAATTTATCATGCCCAATCATCATTCAATTCACACGGTTTTAACACTGCTGTAACATTTGTGTTTATTATTACTCTATGTCAGCATATAGGATATTATACTATTCCATACTGTGGGAATTATGCTCTGTTCCATAAAACCTCTCTGCTACTTAGCCTCTTGCAGAATTGCTACTTATTTTTATTGATCTAAGGCTGTAGCATTTCTGATGCATTATAGGATTTCTCACCACATTCACAGGAGAAGAATGCACAGGACAAGGGGAAAAAGCACCCCAATTTCAAGCCTTCACATTCTCCCTGGAGGAACGCTGAAACTCAGAATAGTTTCTCAATTCAAGAAGCTATATATATGCACACATATGCACATACACAGAACAGCTAACAGGTGTATTTCTTTTCTTTCAAAGACAAATGGCAAAAGGTATCAGTCATCTTACGCAAGTGCTTTTGTAGCAGTCCAGTTTGCACACAGATGGGAACATGTTACCATTCCCCATGATGACATGGTGAGAGAAGATGGACATAAGCAGTAGCACTGCTGGACAAAAGCCACTTGGCTCACTTATGAGTCCCCAAAACAGAACTGAACCAAGGCAAGGCTGATATCCATCCGTCAGCCTGGCTCTGAACCCATTAGACGTTTAGAGTCTGATCCTGCAGCGTTGCGAGAGCTGAAATGAGAGGGACGGGAGTGCCTGGCATATTGCAGAATCTGATTGTCAGGGAAGCAACTTAGCAATTAAGAGAAGAAGAAATTGCTGTCTAATGGACTATGGTACTACAGAGATTGGTGGTTGCTCGTGGTAGCCTCTTGGCTAAGCAGAGAGCTACCCACAAGTAGAAAAGAGGGCACGCTCCTGCTGCGGTGACCCTACTAGATGCTGGAAGTCAGAGGGAAAAGGCTTAAGGAAGGCTAAAGGTTGGGCTGGATTTCAGCCATCATCTTGGCAAAGTGAAGTCTAGAAACTCAGCTTAGGAGCACAAGGCAACAGAGCTGTTTGTTTTAGAAAAGGGAAGACTCAAAATGACCATTTTAAAATTTATTTTTAAAATATGTGGTCCACCAAGAGTGAGGGGAAAAGACAATTTACTTTATTTGCAGGTTATATAGTCAGGAAAACTTTGTAATGCTAAGTTTGATTAAATACTGAAACAAGTTAAACAGGAAGGCATTGGAATCTCTAAGTGGAGATTTTTAAAAGATTATCTAGCTTTACAGTCTAGGGAATAGAGTATACAAGGTTTTCAGACCTCTTCAAGCTCTGCCTTTCTGGGTTTCTGTGATTAATTTTAATGTGTCCAGGAGAGTCAGCTAACCCATCCACAGCTAGTGCACAGCCATGTGGTCAGTCTCTGTGGAGCAAGAAGGTAGAACTAAAACAATGAACTCTTGACCAGTGTGGGGTTTTTTTAGTTTTTACGTAGTTCAGAGACGTAGCTGGAATAGCGAGACTTTTCTCCCATGTGGGCAGGAAAGGCTTGATGACAAGGATTATACTCCAGGCAGACATGAAGGAAAAGGTGCTGTCATTTAAATGGCAGAGCCCTCCAGCTTCCCCTCCACTCCATTCCACTGTGCGACTTCAGGAGCTCTGCTCCTGGGTCCCTGTTTCTTTCTGGACCCTTCAGGGAAGGAGCCTCCTCTCAGTTTGTACAGCAGCTTGTATAAATAGCAGCATGATGTTAGCTGGGCTCAGAAGATGTTACTCCAATTCAGATATTAATAACTGGTATTAACAGATGTTGGAGACCCAGCTTGTGCCCTGCAGCAGCCCACGGGCAGGCTGCGTGCCACAGGATGGCAGCCGTGCACCTTGCACCGAGCTGTCTTGCAGACACCATCTCTCCACCTCCCTCTCCCCCTGCTACATAAGCAGCTCATAAAAAAGGTCTCTTGAAGGAAATCACAGGGTTTGAAACCTGCCTCCCCTGTGTAGCTATAGCCAGGTACTGAAATCTCACTTCATAGAAATTCTCAGCATTTTTAGCATAGACCTGAAGCTACCAGCAGTTTGTTTCACCATATTGTCCAAACACCTGGTTTTGACAATTAACATTTCCAGAGCTGAAGCTATACGGCAACCTGAGGCAAACAAACACTGTGCTGAGCTCAAAGACTGGGGTGAATAGTTCAATACCAAACAAACCAGACTGGGAGGATGAGTCGATATGCTCAAGGGTAGGAGCAGGGCTGTCACTCAGAGGCACCTTGGAAGGCTGCAAGAAGGACTGACAGGAACCACAAGAAATTCAACAAGGACAATTACCAAATCCCACACCTGGCAAGGAATAACCCCTTGCAATGGTAAGGGCTGGAGACTAACTGGTTGGGGACAGCTGTGCAGAAAAGGCCCAGCAGGTCTGGGCTGACGGCAAGCTGAGCAGGGGCCAGCAGCCTGCCCCGACAGCAGAGAGGGCTATCAGCATCCTGGGCTGTTTGAACAGGAGCACAGCCAGCAGATCAAGGGAAGGGATTTTCCCCATTTACTCGGCACTTTTTAGACTGCGTTTGGAGTAATGCTTGTAGTTTTGGGATTCGCTGTACAAGAAAGACATCAATAAACTGGAGCAAGGTCAGGAGAGGGCCACCAGGATGGTCAAGGTTGGAGCACTTGTCCTATGAGGAGAGGCAGAGGGAATGGGGCTTGTTCAGCCTTGAGAGAAGGCAGCTGTGGGGGGACTTAATAACCACCTCCCCATATCCATCAGGAAGTCATCAAAAAGATAGAGCTAGGCTTGTTACTGAAGTGCACAATGGGAGAACAAGAGACAGTGGGAAATACAGGAGGATCCAACTTGATATAAGGGAAAAAAATTCTCAAACACTGGAACGGGCTCCCCAGAGGGGTTGTGCAGGCTCCATCCTTGGAGGTTTTCAAGACCTAACTGGAGAAAGCCCTGATGCCAGAGCAGGCCCTGCTCTGGGCAAGAGGTTGGACCAGAGATCTCCTGAGGACCCTTCCAGCTGAGTGACTCTTGGATTCTGTGAAACTGCCTACTTGACAGTACCCTCCTGAGTGGTAATGGCTGAAGAGCTGGGGATGCAAAAGCTGGCTCTGTACCTCATCACCTGCATAGCTGTGTGTGAAGAAGATGAGCAAGCTTTTTCAAAATGTCAAATATCATGTGTGCAGGCACAAGTGTGTGAGAGACAAATGAGTCCTGACCAGAGCTTCCCGTTGCTCCCACCTATAACGTGAAGTTGCAACATCAACCTCTCTGCAAGTGATGTGTAATAAACGCATTGTCCACAAGTTCTCAGCAGCAAGATGAAACCACTTGTAAGACTGTGGGTCTCATCCTGTTTTTCTTGAACATCAAACTCTTGTGTATTGCAATACAAAACTTCTTTAGAATTCACGAGAGCAGAAAAAAACCCTGTATTTCAGTTGGCATGAATGGCATGCACATTTTGTAGTGTATATGAAAGCAACAAACAATAAGCATGAGGAAAGTCTAATAACCTTTAATAAACCATGTTTTTACAATTGACAGAATCTTACATTTTCACAGTGAGGCACATGAACAGAAGGACCTTTCTTTCCTCGTGCCACAACATGGCAGTAGCAACAAAAGCAAGCAATGTGGTGTGTCAAGGTGGAAGAGCAAGAAGCTGGCAGTAGCTCAACTTCAAACTCTCTCTCCATTTGCCCCAGGGACAGCTCAGCCCTGAACAAAGAAACGATGAGCCAGCCTTAACAACCTATCATTTTCTTCTTTATTGCTTGTGCCAGATGATAATATTTTGCAAGAAAAGACTACAGTCTGGTTAAGGGAAGACTCTTTATTGGTTTACCCTTTTCTCATGTTTTGTGCTGTTGAATGAGAAGGGCAAATAATGCTCTCTTTTGAGGATGTCCATTCAGAGTTGCTCCAAACCTGTTGGTAACAGGTCCTTAGAGTGGAGATGCATACAGGTGTCAAACTCAGGTTCACTCAGTTTCCATAGCTGGGCTATTGAGCTGGCTGCTGGCCTGACCCTTTCTTAAATTACTCGACAACACCCAATAGACCCAAAGGAAGACTGAAATTACCAGAAATAAAGGCACTTTGTGTTAGCCCTAAAGGAAAACATAAAGCTAAGGATGGTTTGAAACAAAGAGGGAATGAAGGTCTTCTCCTATTAGATGCATCCAAGAAGGTCAAAACGGGTTTAAAGTGGAGTTTGTCCTGAAATATAATAGACTTTCTGTAAGTGTATACAGAGTCAAATTGGCCACTACGTGATATAAGTAAGGCAAAGTGACTCTTATTGTGTAACATTAACAGAGATGTACTCCAGTGAACAGATCCTATGTGCTCCTCATATTTGCCTGATACACAGCCCACGCATTTATTACAAAACGGGGTTCCCCAGAGCACCTCTTTTTCAGGAGCTGAATGGACATCTTGGGAATTCAGGTATCTAAATGAACTGATGGGCAGAGAGCGAAATACTGCTCCTTCAAGTCTGAATAAGGGCGAGAGGGGACTGAATTCTCTCATGCACCAGCTCTTCCAGGAAAAAAATGAACAGTCACAAATCCCAAATTCAAAAATCAGACAAATTGCCTGCCTGAAATATCTATAGCATAATTGGTTGGATTTTTTCCTTTACATTTGCATATATAATACATCTCATAAATGAGTAGGTAGGGCTTGAATGACAGCAGCATTTCAGTGTCTAACTTCCATTGGTTTCAGTGACGATAAAATGCCCAAATACTTCTCTGAATTGCGCCTAAATGACACTCTAACTCCTGGCTTTGGCCAAGAGCTCTTACTGAGGTAACAGCATCAGCAGTTCCCAGAGGGCTCTTGGGCATGTAAAGGCCAAGCATTGTTTTTGAAAAGCAGCAAATAGCTTTTCATTTGAATCACAGCAATTCTTACTCTTCATTCCCCGCATGTGCCCTGCCACAGTACCTTTGCCCCGCAGCATGGTACCTCATGGTTTTTTTAGGATGCTTCTACTGCATTTCCTTGTGAAGCTGCTTATGATTGGCCTGTCCTTACAAATAATCCCACTGGTTATTCAGGCTAGTTAGTACCAGGCTAGCTGTAGAGATTCTAGCTTTCAGTAGGTACTCTCCTGCGGTAACAGCATTGTAAAACATGCCACAAAGATGTTGTTTTCCATGCTGGATCATGGAGAAGCATCCACAGCGTTCGAGCCGTGGCTGACAGCCACGTTGTGGCTCTGCTAAGCTGTGACTGAAAATTTCCAGTTAATACTTCCACTTGGGCGAGCAGGCTTTCAAACCGGACCCGTTTTTTTTCTCTGTTTTAACCTACACACAAAGTCCCTGGAAAGCGGGCAGAGCAGAATCTGTCCCATGGGGATGGTGATGGGTGCTCCCCAGGTGGAGGGCCAGCACAGTGCTGGGAGGGGAGCACAGCATGCCAGAGGTCCCGTCTCCCTCCCTGAGCACCAGGCTGGCCATCCCCCTGCCAACACGGGTCACCAGCTCCCACCGCTTGGCTACACCCGTCCTAGAGCAAGCGGGGAGGCCGTCGATCACCTCTAAGCATTTCCAGGTGAGCCCTTCGTGTACGACAGCACATGCGATACGTGTGAGCAGAGGTAACAAAGACAGGTAGGGATCCTGCCGCAGTGGTGTTAATGATAGGGGTAGACCTTGGACTGCTCTCCCAGTTGTCAGGGGAACGGTATGGGTTGCCGGCCCACGAGAATATAAAAGAGCAGCAGCGAGTGGGAGAAGAGGCACTGCCGCCTGCTCCGCAGGCTGACCCCGCTCCCAGCCGCAGCCGAGCATCCCTGCCTAGGCAAGCTCGGCCAAGCGGGAAGCCAGGCGGTGACGAACCCATTCGCTGGCATCCGGAGAAAGAGTAAGTCACTGTCTTTGTTTCGGCTCTAAAAGGCAGGAGTAAATAATAGAGGAACATTTAATAGCTTGTATTTTTATGAATGAGGCTGTTTCTCTTCCAGTACAATTATTTCCTTGCCAGTAACTCTGCTCCTGGCAGGTATTTTTTTCAGATTTGTTGTTTTGTAATCACGGTGAAATAACAGATTCTGCAAAGTTTGTCTTTCATGTGTTGCAATTGTTTATATGCTGTATCTGTATGCCTTAGGTAATAATTAATAGCTCTATGAATAATAACCACAAAGAACAGTGGAATGATTTTGCTCCATTTTGCAAATACTTCTTTAGGCAAATCTTTACAGGTGGTGGAAGTGTCGGTGGGAATTATTCCAGCTGACAGGAGTTGAGTCATTTTATTCAGTTAAAACTGCCTTGAGAAGAGCACTGGAAGAGGAGGATCAGGGAAAGAGCAGCTAGGACCCGGGTTTTATTCTGCTATTTAATTTACCTGTGTTTTATTCTGCCATTTAATTTGTAAATCAAGTCAGTACTACAGTAAGGACAAAACAAACTAAATACACCGTCTCTGTATAGCTCTGGAGTCTCAATAGCAATGACAACATCCACTATCCGAGTGAGTGAACGGGAGCCGAGATACCCGGCACTAGGAGGCCCTGCTCCAGAGTTTCATCTCCACCCGCTTAGTGACCATTAACATTTCGTAACAGCTTTCTATCATGCAGCTTTCTCCTCTCACATCTTTTTTCTTAATTTAGGATTTGAACAATAGAAAATAAAGTGTTAAAGTACGCTTTTTATAAATTTTCATTCATGAAGTAAGCATTATGTTTTGGGCTTGGCAAATCTTTAATTTAGTGTAATGCTTAACTTGAACTTTTGTCCAGGTCAGGTTAGAAAGGGCACTGGGAAATAATAACAAAAAAATGCAGTCAAGCTTTCATTCCTAAAGTTCACTCAGTGTAAGTACCCTTGCTCCAGGGAGTAGTTGGTTTGACATAAAAAAATGAGAATTTTAAAAAGTGTTTTTGAAATTAATGTTAATACCTCAGTGTTCATGTGCTCAGCCTGAGCCACCAAGGATAACTGTTTTTCAGGCAGTGCTGACCAGCCATCCTTGGGACACCTGCTTTCCCAGAAGGTGTCCCTTTTTGAGGACAAATGAATAAACAGGGATTTGATTGCACATACCTTGCAACTACAAAAGTACTTGTTGTATGAAAATGTGATGCACTTGTGCATTCGTGAGCGTACAAATTCATGCTTTATGAATGTGTATACACTTTTTTTTTTTTGAATACTCAGACTTTAAATTACAGGAAGCACAACCCCCCCCCTAACATTGTAGCTTACATACATTCAGTGCATTCAGAGTCAGCACTGGTACTGAAGGAAATTGTATTTGCTAAGGCTTCTCTTTGACAATAATAAATAAAATTAGCCTATTGGAAGGCAAGAGGCTAGATCATTCAAGAAGTGAACGAGGAAGTTATTGAAAAGTACTAATCTATAATTTAGAGTAGAAGTAAGATATTTTCACAGTGTAACATGTAACAGTGTACTCTGGGCTTTCTCTTTAATACAAAGCCAGGGCATGTTTTTGTATTCTTGACACCTTTTTGGTACAGGGCTCTCTCATAAGCATCAGGACAAGAGTTCAAGCCACTAGTGCTTCTGTTATTTGAAAGCTGCAGAAAGCACTGCAGAGAAATATCAGTCAACAGGCTGGAATAGCTGCCTGGTTACATAGTAACAGGAAGAAACTTACTTTTCTATAATGCCTTCCTTCTGAGACTCTTAAAGCACTTCATAACCACTGAACAGAAAACTGGGACTTGCAGTCATAGGTTGTACTAGCAGGAAGGAGACACTGCCATAATGGCACTGCTAGAAATAAAATCCTGATTTTCCATTCCATTAGATCAGAGTTATACCACTGATTTCAATCCAGTTACATAGGTGCAATGACAAATCCTGCCTATGGTGCTCGAGTGGGTAAGGTATGTTTAATGGGCTGCTGCTTTGTAAAGCTGTGCAGAGCAGTGCTCTCCTCCCGAGTTGGTAAACCTTTATACCACTTTCTTCACACTTTTCATTTATGTAAATGCTTATTCTGGTGCAATTCAAAGGTGAATACCCAGATCGGTGTGTGCCAGCCTTCCCGGACAGCATGTACTGTGTGCACACCTCCAAGCTGGAATAGCTCCAAGGCTGTTCTGGCAAAGCAAATCCTGCCACTCATCTTGGTCCACCGCTCTTTATTAGGAAAAGTGCAGACTGCATGTGTGAAGCGGGGCATGAAAATCAAGGCCTTACACATGCATCTTTTTTGCTCTCTCAGGGTTGGGAATAATTAGGCTGTGGCCTGCCGAGGGTGACCTTCATCCAGGGAAAAAGGGAGGTATCACCACTCCCAATTCTTTGGGAAGACAAGACTTCCTCCTTTCCCTTCAGTTTTCTCCTATTAATCTGCCTCCCTGCAGTTACATGTCACAACCTACCCTGTTGTAACTTTTGCCTCCAGTATGGACAGAAGCTTTGCATGGGATGGATAGGCTTGACGATTTTGCCAGAGGTCTTTTAAGATTAATTGTCTGTCCCAGAGTCTGTGTACACTGAATACCAAAATACCCATACACAAACATTTTTAAGGGTCTCTGTGTTGTTCAAGTTCAGTGCAACAGAATTGCCTATTTTATCTCGCGTTTTTATCATTGCTGGGAAGGAATCTGTTCCACTACACTTGACAGCACCACTACTACAGCACTGGCTGCTCAGCCTAATAACAGGAGCCCAGGTTTTTGTTGCACAAGCAAATGCAAATACAATTTTCAAGTTATTGACAACAAGCACAGATCACACTGCATCCTGGAAGTCTGTAGAATATCAGCTTTTATCACAAAGTTATTTTTCTACACTTATCTGTGGAGTAACTAAATAAATATGGTAACTGTTTAAACAAAGAGACAGAAAACAAAATACCTCTCTCTGCCATCAGCCCACTTCGGGAACTCCTAAAACTCCCACAGAGTAAAAGGGTCAAATCCAGCACTTTGTTTCTCTTCAGGCCTGAGCCTCCCTACGGCTTTCTGGTCAGATGATGTAGCTACTCTGCAGTGAAGACTCAGACTAGACTTAATAAGGGACTGACTCTTTGCATTTCATATAACCCTTTACATTTTCCTGTAATCTTGCATTTTAACAGCTGCTTAGTTCAGTAGATTTTAAAAGCTAACCTTACCCTTTTTCATGTGCATACATTTCTGCAAACCAGAGATGTTAATTTTTTCAGTTACATTTTAAAATTGTATATAAAGGGTTTTTTCCAGAAGATCCAATAGGCTTTCAAGAAAATTTATTAGCATCTTTCAGAAAAAAAAAAAAAAAGAAGAGTTCAGTTTACTCTTTCAAATGCCAAAGTAATTGCATTTCAAAAACCTCCAGTTAGTCATGATGCGAACACAGCACAGTCACCCAATGGTAGCACTGTGCAGTCTTTAAAAACCCCTTTTTCAACAAACATTTTACAGGTTGGACCAGTATTAAATATCACCGAAAGAGTACACAGATGAAGGCAAGCCTGGGGCATGCTTTTCTCCTTAGATCAACAGGAGCTTGTCTGCGCTCCTCTTCCCCCGCCTCCCTTTTGAGGTTTCTGTGTGGCAGGTGAGTAATGCCTCAGCCCCCTGAGATCAGCCCAGTTAAGCTGCTGTACCTACCTCCTTGCTGGCACCTTCACTCTGAAATGCAATGTATCTTTTTAAACAACCCTCCCATACCTGCATGCAAACAGGAAAAGAAAGAGTCAGTCTTCATAGTTCTTCTAAATGCTTTTGGCGTTGTCCAGCCTTTCATGCTATTTTGATCTAAATTGGGGGGTTTTGGTATTCATCCTGTGTACATTACTCAAGCTGCAGAAGATTATATGGATTTAAGCTCCTCTTTGCTTAATACAGCACTTTCACATAGGCACATGTTAACACAAGTGATCAATGAGGGGTTTTAATTAGGTTTTTTTTCTGAATAGAGAATGGAAGAAAGCACCCTGTGAAGAAATTAATTGTATAGGCTTGGGACTTCCATTGAATAGGATTAACTTTGCTCGAGACAGTAGCATTCTCACACAACAGTCAAAGGCTTTTTATTGCTTTTTTGCAGGTTTNAGAGGAAAAAAAAAAAAAAAAAAAAAAAAAAAGTGGAATGATCAAAGCAAATTCAGAAACCTGAAATGACACTATTACTAAATAAGCCTTGAAAATCTCCTTTAGCTATCAAAACCTGCAAAGAAATAGGAGTGAGGATGCAATTTTGTGCTAGAAAACTTTTGGGATAACATGCAATAAAACAGGGGTTTCAATGCTGGAAAGAGGATACACATCTAAAAACATGCTTGGTTGAAGCAATCAAACTGGAATAATTTTCTTGTGGTATCTATGTCTAGTCCGATTTTCACTTGAAAGGCCCCCCACTCAGGACAAAAATGAACAAATTATTTGCTAGATTTAGATCACTCAAAATTTTTTTTTCAGAAGCAGGTTATTGCTACTGGAAGCAAGTAAAATTCCCCTAAAATCATTAGAATTTTTGTTTGCTGCTAAGCTAAGAATGCAGCTTCTCTCCCCTCCCTACCACAAAGATCCCAGCTCCAAAGCAGTGGCTGTCTTACCCCTCCCCAGGCCAGCACTGCAGGCTGGAGAGACTCCGAGGCAGCTGCTGTGATCTAGTTTTTCTCCAGTTTTTGCATGGAAGGAACAACTCAATACTTAACAACAAATATTGGATTGAATAGAAATCACACAAATCAGGAGCCAAAGCAGAAGCAGAACGGGTGGCTCTTCCAGAGAAGTGTTGTTCCTTTTCTTTTACTTTCTGTCAAGATGTGCTTGTAAAGTTGGCAAAAAACCTGCCCCAGGATGTCGGTTTTGTACTCTTTCTGTATGTTCTGCCGTATTAAAGAGCTTCCTGATTTGTTGAGGAAGGCTTCCTCCTCCTTCCTTCTCCTTCATTCCTCCATCCCATCTCTGGGCTGTGCTTGCCTCTCCTCCACCCAGCCCCTCATCACCACATTTCCCCCTTCTTCTCTCTACAGCTGCCTCCTTCGCCTACAGCTACCTCCTTGTTCCACCATACAGGCTGCTGTGGATTCCTCCTCACCCACCTGTGTCAGCTGAGTCTCAGCTCTGGGGTTTAAGTACTGTGTCCAGGTACTCCTAGACATGCTTTACTAGAGACTTATTTAGTTGTTACGGAGTTGGTCTTGGTGCTTAGAGCTGACCTTTCTTCCATGTTCTCCAAGTATTCAGCTAAACAGATCCGGTTATAACAAAAAGTCCTCCAACTTGGTGTGATGCAAGAGCTTCCCCTCAATGTTGAGGAAGATTTTTCTAATGGAGCCTATGAGGAAAACTGGATGCTGGCTTTGGACTTCAGGAAGCTTAAAAGCCAAACGAAAATCAAGAAGATGATACCAATCACCAAAGCCTTCTTGATGATTAGCATCTTCAGGCCAATTAAGAATCTCTTGATCTTGAACATACCCACTTCCACCTCCCCATTTCCTAGAAAGCCCTTGCAGGGACAGAGTTTCTAGCAGTACTCTTTTTGTAATCGCTGAATCTTTGCCTTCTCATACCTGAACTGAGGTATCTTTTCAATTTATAGAAACCAAAATCCACACTTCAAAATCTTTCTGAGGTGTTTTAATGCTGTAACTGGCAGATAACCACTGGGGAAACACTCTCAGCTGTTTGGAGGAGAACTGGATCAACCATCAGTAATTCCCATGGGGTAGTGGTACTCTACATCTGCTCAGTGAAGTTGGGTGACTGCTTATCCAGGCATAAGAAAAAGCAGGCATAAGAAAAGACCTCTGGGGCAATACAGTCTATTATTCAAGACACTGAGTCATTCCCATATACGGATTTAATTTTTCACCTCATTCTCAAACACTAAATGTTTACCACATTGTGACTCTGGACAGCAAGGCAGTGTGGGGGGTATGACTCAGCAGCTATTTATCTACTAGTTTTACTCGACTCTTGTTTTTTCAACTCCCAATCGTATTTCCAAAACCCGACTATGTAAAGATGGAAAGGGAAGGAAAGTAGGCTTTACCTTCAACTTACCTATGCAGGGTGTGGATTTGTTGAAGGTTGCAGCTGTAACAAAAACTGACCTGTAACTGGTAAGAGGAAACATTGCAACCACAGTGCATAATTTCAAAACACTGTGTAATTGTTAGCTGACTGTATGAGACCAACTTAGAAAAAGTATCAGTGCGGTTGAGTGAAGGGCATATTATTACATCCCACCTATGCCTCATTTGAAACATGGTTGTTTGGGACATTGTTAGAAATAATACCACCATTAAGAAACCATGTTGTTAGAATAAACCACCATCTGTTTGGACAAATTATTTCTTTGCTGCATTGGACAAAGAGATGAACCCAAGGTGGTATTAATTCTGCTGGAGGTCATCTTGCAGCCTCATAGAGCTCTAGATTCTTTTACTCAAAAGTTTAAACCAAACCTTCAGCAATAGCACAAGACTCCTCCAGTGCATACCATGTTTAGGCTACAGAACCATTCTGTGTTTTAATCAAAATGTATTTATCAATCAGCTCACTGCGACTGGTTAATGAAAAAGTTCAATCACTTCTGGTATGAAAATGTGTTCTGGTATGAAAATGTGTTGTGGTACCTTGTTACCATCAAGGACTGATGAACATTGGGAAAAAGGTTGGACAAGAATAACTGTCTAAAACAGCTGAATTGAACAATTATAAGGAAATAAAATGCAGAAGCTCCTTCTTAGCTTGAGCTTCTGTAGACAAGGGAGTTATTCTTTGCACCAGAACAGATACATAAAAGCAGGTAGGTTTTGGTTACCCATCTGTGAGGGAAGAGCATTCAGATAATTTGCCAAGTGCAGATTTGAAACACTATTCTCATTTCTTGATTTCAGCAATCTTCTAGTATAAACTGGAAAGCTGAAAAATGCTTATATGATTTTTACAGGACTGCTATGCTATGTTACGCAAGGAAATGTCAAATGGCTTATGGAAACAAGTTGTAAAATCCATTGTGTCAGCTGGAAGAGTCTTAAACAGCTATAGATTTTTAAAGTTTTAAGTAGAAACAACACCCATAGATGTTCTTTCCATAACTGTATGATAAGCCTCCTTTTGCTAAAGTTGGTAGCGTAGTAGAAGAGTAAGACATAGACGGAGTCTGTTGGGTTGTTTTATCACTGAAATTCTATCTCCTAGCCATAATCAAGGAAGAAGGCTGCAGAACTAGCTGAACACATGCATATTAAATGCATATGATGAGACTGTTGCTTAGTCTCTGAATATGTAAAGGTTATATTGGAAGTCTAGTTAAGCTTGATTTGAAAATTAGGGAAGAGAAGAAGGCATACCCACCAATTTTCCCTAGAAAATTGTATGGAAATTCTTGACATTTAGCACGATCTGATGCACTCTTTGGATTTCTATAGGTTTCTGATGCACTCTTTGGATTTCTATAGGTTATATCTAAAAATAATTTAGTGAGCTCAAAGGATAAATTATCTCTGTTAAGGGGATCAGGTAATGCTCAGAGAGAGCATGGTGGAAAGATGCATCCCACAGCCCAAATT
This sequence comes from Pandion haliaetus, assembly GCA_013401275.1. NCBI lineage: Eukaryota > Metazoa > Chordata > Aves > Accipitriformes > Pandionidae > Pandion > Pandion haliaetus. Next base: position 13,255 of record VYZV01023316.1, on the reverse strand, counting down.
CTCCAGTTTTCTGAAGATACTCCATCCTTCTTTGTAAATTTGGAGATGATGGAGAACACAGACCCACAATAGGTAAGATAATCACCCCATATTTTCTTTCAGCTTAATGGTAATATTACAACAAAGAGCTTTTGTGTATCTCCAAGAGCCCTGCATTACAAGCAATCCAAAATATAAGGAATCTCTGCAAAGAGGAAGACTTTTGAAAATAACTCTGTTAGCTTTTGCAACTTCAAAAGTACTTCCTGAGAGACAAAGTTTTTATTCTTTGTGTAGCTTACCATGACATCAACAAACCAAATTACAAAAAAAACCAAACCAAAACAAAAACAAAACCCCAAAACATTAACAATTCTGTGTTTCAGTCCTTTCAGTGATTAAACTCAGATCACATCAACCATTTTGCTTCATAATAACAAGGCATCATCCTGCAGGTGCATACATTCGGGCCCTGACCATGTTTTTCAGATCCATGATCTTCTTTGAGCCTCTTTCTTTTCCCCACATCTTCTACCCTGGCAAAGTCCTGTCCCTCAACTGCCATGTCTGTGATTTGCTTCACATTCTTCTTCATCTTCCTTACTGAAACTCAGACTCTTCTGAGCCACTCCTGGGGAAGACAAGCTAGAAGACCCTTCCCAGACTTTTAGTGAAAAGAACCTCTCACTAAGTTGTGACGCCCTCCCTTCTAACAGTGCCTTGACAGCAGTAATAATTCAAAAAGATAAAACTCAGAGTCATCAAGCTAGTTCAGTTAAGTTTTATCTATGCTTTAACTTGCTTCTTCCTTGCAAGGCAGTTCCCCCCACCCCTAAAAATTAAAGCTAACCTTTTTCCAAGCCTTAACCAGTGCAGACAGCAAATTAATTTGATTAAGAGCCATATAATGCACATTTTCCTGTAGATAATTGGTAGCTTAAGTAAAGGTGCATTGCAGGTGACTTTGACACTTCACAGAGAGACAACCTGCAACATATATTTCACTCCTTGCATATCACTCACCAAAGCCACACAAAAACTAAATACCGAGAACCAATTTGATAGGAATGTTTCTGCGTTGCAGGGAGCAGAGGAGGATAGCAAGTATTTATGGAGATAACATTTCCTGGGATGCCAAGATTTAGAATTGTGCTTGGATTTTGATGGACGGAGTCCAAATGCTATCAGCTAAGCTAAACCAAGAATTTTCTTTGGTTGGCTGCAAGACAGTAGAGAACTAAAGGTTCTCCACTCTTCAGGGACCAGGAAAAAAAAAAAAAAGAAAAGGAATCAAGAGCTAAAACTAATGGGGCTGCATCAAAGTATTTTATTCTAATGTTTTATGACTACTAAGTCCTCACATGTTATGTTATAAAAGCAGTATCACCCCTTTTGATGCAGGTGGGAGTTAGAAATGCAGAAGTGCCAAGTGTTCAATTAAAATCTCTTTTACTTAGTTCAAACTCATATTGTTAACATTGTCTAGGAATTCTTCTTGCAAATACTACCACCAAAACAGATGAACTCAAATAATTTCATTGAAATTGTGAAACAGTGGTGATATTACAGATTTCTCATTTATCACAACTGTTAGCCATGGTAAAGGGCTGAGAAAATAAGCACAGTGTGGAGGTCTAGTAATAGGATTTTCATTGTGATGCATGATTAGATGCTTAGATAGTGGAGACCAAATTAATCTAGCAGTAATGATATCAGAACAGCTACAGCTTGGATGAGTCTGACCTTTGAAGTTAAACATTAACTAACAGCTGGACTGGTATTTCTGGTATGTTCCACAGCATGGATTAAATATTTGATTTAAGCATTAAAATGTCTGTATCCTTCATTTAAGAAAACAACATACTAAATTCAGGGAGTACATACAGAATTAAATCACATTTGAGTCAGTTTGCATACATTTACACTATATAGGTCTTGTATTAGAATGGCCATAATCTTGTCAGACCAAAGAACCATCTAGTCAAGTAGCCATGTCCATGCGCAGCTGTAAGAAGGTGTGTAGGAGAGATTTTGAATAGGACAAGAACATGTGATACTTACTGCTGTAACTTTCTTTGCCTCCAACTATTTTCAGCACAGGGCCTTCTGTAGCCAGGTGTGGTGCCTGTGTACGTGATAACCACAGTGGACTTCTTACTGAACTTATCCAGTCCTGCCTTGAATTTGTGAAAACTTTTCGTGCCCCCAACGTCCCTTGCTAAGGATCAACAAGTCAGCTGTGACCACAGTGGTTTTATTTGAGGTGTCTTGCTCTTGTTCTTGGAAGAAACAGTGAAAAACTGATCTCTACCCACCACCTCCATGTCATTTGTACTGTTACAGGTCACCACCATATCCTGCTCAGCCATCTCTTTTCCCACCTAGAGTCCTACCTTACCTAGTCCCATCTTACTTAAAGGGAAGCCCTTCCACATCTTGTCACTCTTGTTGCTCTTCTCTGAACTCCAGTCCTGTGGTATCCTTTCTGAAATGGTGGGATCTGAACTGCATGCAACAGGCAAGTGCCAGCAAGCGATGTATGCAGTAGCTCAACAGCACTGTCTCTTTTTTTCCATCATTTTCCTATTACATCATAAGGATTTAATTACTTTTCAAGTGCTGTTAAGCAATGAGCTGATGTTTTCATGCAACTGCCTATAACAAGCTAAAGATCTCATTCCTTCAAAGAATCTGGTGGTAATGTCTGGCCCAGAGTCCACCTTTTCTTATGTGCAGATTTTTCTCCGTCTACACATGACTTTCACTTTTCTTCCTTTTCCCATGGATGGCAAAGTCCTGGTCATTTATGAACCATCACCGTTTCTACACTCACTGACTGGAGACTGAACTTAAAAAAGGTGGACTAGAGGACTGTATCCTCTGTAAGTGAGAAATGTGGAAAGTAGGACACAAACCATTCTGTCAAGATGCAGTTTTGTGGGTTTAGAATTTAATATTAGTCAAAGAACACTCTCACTTGAATTTTCAGCAGGAATTGAGCTTAAAACATTTAGATCTAAATCACATACCTGGTAAACTACCATGCATATGATAGTGCTAGTGACTAAGAGACCTTTAGTGTGCTCCTAAAGACTCTTTCCTTTAATTGTCTGTTAAGTGACCATGAAGTTTGTAGTGGAAGATTCCACAGTCTAATGATGGAAGATGAATAACAGATAAAAACAACTTGTGTTTTTATTATAAATACCATTATTTTCCTGTTTATTTGGTATGTTTCTCCAAAACTGTAGGTGTATTGCCATGTTTTCTGAGGTGCAGGAGACGTGTTCTGGACATGGATCAATCTTTTGCTAAGGACCAAATTCTGCCCAGCACATGCCCTACTGCTGCCTTCACCAGGACCTGGCACCTTTGGTCAAAATTTGGCTCTAATGTCTCTTGGTACTTCAAAACAATTACAGTCAAATCAGACAAACATTCCAACATTAAATTATAAGTAATTTGATTTGAGAAATTACATTCTGCATCGTTGCTTGTACCATCATCTAATAGTATGCCAGAAGAACCCAGATGCTCCTGGTAAGATCCAACACTGCTGAAAACCAAAGGGCTGACAGCTGACAATCCAAGAGTCCCCACCAAACACGCTCCTGACCATTTGAGGTGGAGCATGGCTGGGATGGAAACTTGCTCCATTGTCATGAGCATGTGTGGAGTTGCTACTTTGCTTTGCTGGGGTAAATGAAGGGGGGCAGAGCAACCAACAAAGCCAGGATCTATCCTACGCTAGTTTTTGTGCAGAGACATGGTCAGAGACAGTCCTGGGTCCCCAAAACTTATAGGTTAAGACTGGAGCAGACTTAGCTTCATATGGATCAAAAGCAGGTTTTTTCAGCACGCCACATAGCTCAGAAGGGCATTGGTTGCAGCCAACAGTGCTTCTGCCCTTAACCACCCTTTCTTTCTTTCCCTTTGCCCAGTATATCCCACATTCAATTTAAAGGGAAGATTATCACAACCCTTACTTAGCAATTCAGGTGTAAAACAAAATGCTCGTCTTTAGCCCTTCTCAGACTGCCTCACTCAGTGAAGCGGAGAGCAGGGTCACTTGTCACCCCTATCTGTTGGGAAGCAAAGAGAAAGCAGAAAGGAGAAAGAGAGTAGGAGGAGTCCTGCCTTTACCTTCACACAGGGCGGGCAGAGGAGCTGCCTGGATAGAGAAAAGGGTATCCAAGCTGTCCCATAAGCAGATGAAACCATTTAGAGCAGAAGAGGAGTGAAAGAAGAATCATGAAAGAAGAAACATGTCACAATTCATTTTTCTGAATCAGTGTAGCTGTGCTTCCCCTCTAATGCAGGGGCAGGGCAACCTGCAAAACTGCAATATGGTTCTGAAGAGATGAGACAGATAATGAGTGGGAAAACCAAAGTAATATTAACTGTTGAGTGGTGTTTAGTATAATAAATTGTTTTTCCTTCAGTAGGTAAAGCCGAGTGATATAATTCGCTGAGTAAAAGGAGACGCTTGGCAGCTTGGCACCAGTACTAATGAAGCCAATAACCCTCCCTGCTTTCTCCTTTTGGCTGGCTCTCGCTTTGGCTGGCTTCCTTGGCATACACATCACTGGCAGTTTTGTGAGAAGTCAGAAGAACCATACGCTAATTTTCACCAAGGAAAACACAATTCGCAACTGCAGCTGCTCAGCAGATATCCGTGATTGTGATTACTGCCTGGCAAACTTGATGTGCAATTGCAAAACGGTGCTGCCTTCTACCATGGAAAAAACTACCTACAATAGCCACCTGACTATTTGGTTCACAGACACCTCTGTGCTGGAGATGCTCCTCAACTTCACAAGAGTGTGGGATTTGAAGCTGTCCTTCTGTGGCACCACTCCTCTCCCAACAGAATACTTGGCCATTTGGGGACTTCGAAAGCTCCGGGTAAAAAAAGTCAAGGGACAATTTCCAGAGCAGAGTGTAACCATCTACAGCAGCAGCAGCAATGAAAAAGAAGACTCGCTTGTGGTGCACAACAAAGACAGGCAAATGCTTGTATATATTTCTTTTCTGGATACCTCGCTTTTCAATGGATATTCTTTGCTGAAGTCGTACAGTGTGGAAAACGTCTCTAGTATCACGGAGTACTTCCCCAGCCTGCTGTACTCTGATGTTTTCTCAACCTCAGATAACAAGAGCTATGTTGTAACATTCATTTACTGAGTTATTTAATAGTCAATACAGTAGTCAGAGGCACAGCAAACTGCTAAGAGAGAGATGGGACTTCCTTAAGTCTGTTTGGTTTGGCCAGGAGGAGCTGTTATGAGATGGACAGTTCCAACTGTGCTAGCACTCTACAAGGAGGTGTTTAAAGTAAGACAGATACATCAGACTAATTCAGTAAATGCTTTCTTAAAGAATAAAGAAAATGTGAAATTACTGTTTTAGAAAGCATAGGTACAAAGTCTTTTTATATATTGTAAGCTAGAGAATTGAGATCTACAGATAAATTTTGTTTTAAGGTTGTGCCTCAGACAGAAAAAGACATAACCATGTATGTCCAGCTGTAGAAGAACCTGAGCCTCCCAGAGAATCACTCAGGTTAGATGGCAGCTTGGGAGGTCTCCAGTCCAACCCCCTGCCCAAGCAGGGCCACCTCTGGGATCAGACCAGGCCACTCAGTGTTTTCTGCGGTCGGGTCCCAAATATCCCTAAGCACCTCACTGGGCAACCTGCTCCACTACCTGTCTGTCCTCATGGGAAAACTTTTTTCCACGTATTAACCCCAGCCTTCCCTTCTCCAGGCTGAGCAAGCCCAGTTCCCTCACACTTTTCTCACCCTCACATGTCCCAGTCCCTGACCATCTTGGTGGTTCTCCACTGGACCACTTCAGTTGATCCATATCCTTCTTGCACTGGGGGGGGGGCCAAAACTGCATGCAGCACTCTGTATGCAGTCTAGTAAGTGCCAGGACAACGGGAATAATCCCTTCCCTCCATCTACTGGCTGTGCCACTGTCAATACAGCCCACTGCTGTCAGATGCAAGGGGTGCGAGATGGTTACAGGTTACTCAAACTGGGAGTGCTGAGTTGTCCTTGCCCTTGGTACTCAGTCAGAGCTGGGAACCCTCTGCTTGGGCTGGGTGACACAGCCTCTTACGAAAGCAGGGACAGGCTATGCAGGCAGCCTCCAACCTCAGCACACAACCAAAGATGTGTTTGGGGGATGACCAGGAAGCTGTGTTCTCTGCCAAGCCATGGCACACATCATGGGAAAGTACCTGCCAAGAGGCCACCTGACAAGTGAGACAACTCGCTCACAAAGGTGTTTTTTCCCAGGTAAAGGCCTGTCTCTTGCACGTTGGGTGTGCCGATGCCTGCAATTTCCCCAAATGCAGGGAACTTGACTTCATCCTTTGCGATAATGGCAAGCTCTGCTCATGTTCTCCCCTATGAGAAAGGAGAAAGACCCCATCCAATGACTCTTGTCTGATAAGGGAGGCTAGGCTTCTGGCTGACATGTAACAAACAATTTTCAGACACATTGCGAGAGAAAGATTGCTATCCCCTGAAAAACATATATCGGGACTATTTATATAGCCCAAAGATGCTCCTTGCCCATGTCTGCAGGATTTGCATTCTATGAGATATGATTCAGGCCAGGATCCATCCAAATAGTACAATAAAGGCTTTGGAATAGCAACTCCTAACAGTCTTGCATTGCCAGTGAAGGATTACATGAAATTGGGATAAAATACGTGTGCTGAGGGGAATGGGTATCAAGATTCTAAGGAATCAATGAATTTGCTTCAACAACTTTAAAGAAAGACTTTTTCTGTAACTATCATCAATGATGGAGCAGTTTTGCTGGGAAGCAAAACTTAATTTTTCAGAATACTTAAATACATGCACACCTTCCATTACTGTGAGGTTTCCCACTGAAATCAACAATGCAGTAACTATTGAATGAATGGGGTCTATTTGCAATTGCAAATTAACAGATATAAGCTCACGGGTGTTTGAAGGCTGGGGATTGAACTGGATTTAACTCAACCAGAGAACTATTAAATCAGCTGTTGTAAAGACATCGTTTCCTTTGCCAGCACTTTGGCAATAAACCGTAAGCCTTCTCCCCAAATCACAAATATTTCTAGTGATACCTCTCATGATTGTGTCACAGGTTATAAAATGGTTAGGAGCTGGAGCTGGGCTGACAGAGACTGGCAGCGGGGTGGGGGGGACGGGGGGGATGTTCTGAGCATGTTACATGCCTGGAATGTATTACAAACACAGGCAAATAATTCATATTGTCTGCCCAGGAATCCCATGCAACAACTGTTTGTGCAAGAGTACTAACCTTGCCTTCACAAACTGGCTAGTCACTAATCCTGCACAGGATAGTGTTTAAAAAAAAAAAAAAAAGAGCTGGCACACACAAATATATTGATTTCTAAATGTTACCAACTCTCTTTAAAATCTGGGAAAATCAAACCCAAATGATCTTCAGCGAATTCACTGAGGCTCTGCTGCCCTCTAGTAAAAAATGTGCTGAATAACACAATACTTCCACATTGCCATGACAGCAGTGGTTGGCTGCTGTTACGGTTCAAAATTCACACCTGCAGCAGTAACTGAGAATGTATGTATTCTGGCCTTGTTGGGAAGAGCCATGAGATTAATAAATCCATGGGCTTTCTAACACAGCAGGTTAAAGTTCCAATTACTTTTGCCACTGTAGTGTTCTTAATAAGGCTGATGTAAAAGATCTTTTATTCCTGTGCCCAAGTAAGTACTGCAGAGATTTTCCTGGAATCAGGAAAAAAAAAAAAATCCTCTCAATTACACGCGCAGCAGAAATCCACAGCACCGATATTGAGGTGATCTTTTCAACTCCCCTGCTCTTCTCCAGCAGATACCCAGAATCTGATCTTCCCAATTTCCATTTTATATGTCTTTGCCGTATGAAAGTACCGCATTAGAAGCTTGCAGATTTTTTTCAGAGCAATGCATATAAAACATATACCACATATGTTGTGAGTTTTATTAATCCTGTTGGTGGAGGTCTCTCTTACCTGCATGTAAACTACACACAGTGGTACATTAAGCATCACTCTGCAGAAATAATTGCATGATTTTGTGAATCTGTTTTAAATCCTAGTGCAAGACACTCACACTTAACCACACTCAACACCCTATGGTGTGTGATCATATCTTTATAGCAATTAATATTTGTATACACAATAGTTTCATTCTCCAGGTATCAGGTTCAACCTGTATTTGCCAGTCTTTAACCTTGATGCATGATTATTGGATATGCCAGTCAAAGGAAACTGAAGCAATTTGTTTCTATCAGAAAAAAATTGAGCTAGGAGCTGTAAATTTAGTTTTCCTGCCTCTTAGTAATTATGGTGCAACTCTGGGAAGTCAGTACAGATTCAGAACAGCACAAAAGCAATGCAGTGCTTTCTATGGGGGATCTTGCTGTGCAGCGGCAGCAAGAGGCTGCAGGAGGGCAGCCAGGCCCCATGCATGTCCTCCTGGGCCGACTCCCAAGGTGGCTGGCAAAGATGGACTGCAGGAGAGTCTGGCCTTCCCGGCATGGCGGGAAGGGTGAAAAGAGGTCCCTCCAGTGCCCAACACTTGTGCTTGGACAGACTGTCTTTAAAAAGGCCAGCGATCTTTTGGCGTCTGCCACGAAACCCGGTGGTTTTCCTTCTAGTCAATGCAGCAGCCACCGAGGCCGGCCTAACTTCTGGGGACGCCCCCAGCCTAGATGAAACCGACCCCCAAAGGGCCCTGCACATGACAGACGCTACCATGTAGCCCTAGCGAAGAGGAACACCACATTATTTGCCCCTTCCAAGCCAGAAGCCGACATTTCCTCAGGGAGGGCAGGAGCTTTCCGGCAGAGGCCGCGCAGACCCGGGGAGCCAGACGAGCACGCTAGCCGCCGAGGGGACGACGGGCGCCGGGCAGGCGTTTGCACCCCCTCTGCACGCCCGCTGCCGCCGTCCCCATGCTGGCTGTGGAGAACAAGCCCACCGGGCGGGGATGGGGAGGCCGAGGGTCGGCGCCCCTCCTCACCCCTGGGGGAAACCGGCCGCCCCCACAATGGCGCGCTTCCACAAGGGCCGCGGGCGGCCCCTCCCCCGCCCCGCTGCCCCCTCGCGCGCTGCGCGGCCACGTGACGCCCGACACTGGCTCGCGCCGCTTTCTCGGCCCAAGATGGCGGCAGCGGCGGCTGCTGGGAAAAGGGGAGGGGAGTGGCGGCG
>VYZV01023310.1:34529-66582 GCA_013401275.1 Pandion haliaetus | reverse complement strand
TTAGGGGATTCACTTGAGAGGTATGGGAATCCAGATCTAATCTCCCGAGTTGCCTGGTTGAAATGAAGGACTTTGATGGTAATGTCTGTCTAAGTCTCACTGTTTCCTTTTGGAGCTGTTCTACTTCATCCAAGTAATTAATTATTTATGGGACCAGAAGGGACCAGCGATTTGGTACTGTATTCCACTGGCTAAGGGTTCTCTGGGAAGGTGGGTGAGACTGATTGCTCCTATGCCTTTTTCAGGTAAAGCAGAGGCTTGAACCAGAGTGGGTGCCCTGGCCACCAAGCTATAGACTACTTTATGGTTGGATTTGTCTTTGTTTTCTAAGACAGACTGCGCAAGACCTGATGTGTAATGGTAAAATGGATTTAAATACTGTTTTTTTTTTCTCTGTGTAATTACCTGCACTCCTAACTTTAAAAATCCTTTATGCCCAAGATGTATTGCATTTTTCTAAGTCAAGGAGTGCAAACAGTCTCTTGAGTTACAACCTTCCCGTTGCTTGCTGAAGGGTCAAGTCTAGTGCTGCCAAAGGCATTGTGAACGCTTCTCCTTACTAGTCACCAAATGAGCTTAGGAAGTTGGGAAGCATGTGTCCCAAGAATGTCACCAAACTTCCGGAGTAGTAGGCCCTTCATGAGTTTACCTTTCTGTTCTGCGTATTGATCTGCTTTTCCCACAGAAACAGACAACTGATTCAGTCTACCCTTAGTGAGCATTTTCTGTAATCGCTCTCAGCTTCCCTTATAGTCAATACAGAGAAACAGGCAATTTTAGAGTAATCGATCTAATTTATGTTACATGTCAATTTTAGGTTGAGATGAATTATACCGTAGAAATGCTTATTCTCTTCATAGGCCATAAAGATTTGATTTTGAGTAAATTCTAGAATATGTTTTTCCTGTCAGCATGGAGCTGAAATGGGCATAGCTCATGCTTTCCTTGTGGCTCCTTATTTTGAAAAGCAGGTGCAGTATAGAAAAGATACCTTGGAGTATACCTTGGAGATACCTCCTGTCTCAGTCTTTAACCTAAGGAACCCCCTTGTACGGCAACTCTAAACTAGATTATATGTACCAAGAAGATCCGGTAAACACTTCTGAACATATTAGAAGTGGTTTTTTTTCTTCTTTCTCCTTCCTCACACTCCATTCTCCATCATCATGAAGGACTGTTTCTGACTCATACGCTGGTCACTATGTAGGAACAGGTGGGACAGAGTTTTTTCATATGTACTTAAACAGGTTGCTATGTCCAGTTTATCTAACTTAAGATATTTATAATATTTTACAAGCCATATATTTCTCTTCATGCTAAAAATACACAATCATAAATATACCTTATTTACCATGCCAGAATTAGCTTATTTGTGGTAGTCATAGCCGCTGAGCAGAATAGGCAGATGTAATGTGTGGAATGAAGTACAGTTCTGCACACTGTAGGCACTCGTAGGCAGTTCTGAGGGGACCTCCACAAAAACACATAGTAAGACATTTGTATAGCCTTACAAGGAGAGTTAATTTGTATGGCATATTCTGGCTTTATTACAGGCTTCCAAGAAAATGTTACCATCAGATCCAACCAAAGAAGATGAATTTTGCAGTTAATAGTCAAATATAAAGCTGTATAGGGTGTTTTTATTCTCTGCTTCACTTCCTGGAGGCATTTTCCACCTTCACCAGGCGAGATCTGAGCAAGTGCAGTCTCTAAACAGTATATTTTTATATATTTTACATAATGAACTGGCTTCATTACTGCATGTTTTGCCTTTGTGATACATTTCTCCTTTAGAAATCTCTTACAGAAACAGAAAGCAAGTGGCAACATAACCTAGGCAACTGTTTTCTTCTGCATCTCACGCTTACTGCATTACATTCATTATTACTTCATTTAGGTGAATCACCTTCCTAACTTCCATCAAATTTTATTTCATTGTATTAGAAAATTGTGTAAATGTCAGTTATACCCTTTCCAAGAATGTCTGCCCGTCTTTTCATACCAGATCCCTTGGTGTGGTCAAAATTAGATGAGCTTCTTAGGGCAAGAATTTTGTCTTCTGACACCTTTGTTAAATGTTACATCCACCTCCAGTACATTGTAATGTGTTTAATGAAGAAGAAACAGAGGATGGTTGGTTTAATGTGAGACCACTGTTCTTATGTTTGGTGGGCTCCTGTATGATAAAAGAGAGTTCTTAATAGATGCATATGCAAGTTCTGTGTCTGGTGGCCTAGTAACACACACCTTGTTAAGGAGAAAAAACTGAGGGAGATACTGAGCATATCAGATCTATACTATCCTTTACTATACTTAAAAATTGTAACAGTTTGGTGTTATAATTTTGAGAGCTTCCCTCAGAACTTTTCCCAGAAAGGAGACAAGATCCTTGCTTCATCCATGGTGATGAAGTAATGACGTAGGGGTTTCCATGGACCACGTGTTTGCAGATGTAAGATTGTCTCATAGTTTATGAGTTAGCCATCATAAAATTGATTAAACTTTCCAACTAAAAATACAGTTTTTTTCTTTACATTTAAGCTGCCATACGTCTGAAAATTAAATCAGAAATTCTTTTGTGACAATAAATGCAATAATTTTTATACTTTTTTTGAATGTCTGCCTTAGTTTTTTCGCTAATTGCAAGATGGTTAGGCATTATCTAACATCAGAAATTAGAAAAATTATTTACCTTATGTTGGAGGGGGAATACTGCAGAAATCATTGATTAGTAGCATAACATCATGTAGCAAGAGGTGAAGAGTTACAGGGGTGATGCGTAAAGCAATCATAGTTAAAATTTATAAAACAGAAAATTGTTTGAAAAGGTAGCTATTCCTTCTGTTTATTATGGCAGAAGCACTGACTAGAGAAAACAGTGAAAATATGAAATGAAATGGAAATATGCTTTAAATAAAGTCCAAGGCATTATTACTTTGAGGAAGTCATTCCACAGGGGTTTGGTTAGAATAGAGTACAATTCATGTGTGATATTAGATATGTGAGACAAACGTGCAGACAGGTTAGAAAATATCAAGGGAAATGGTAAAGCGACCATCATTTTATGCAAGTTAGCCAGACCACAGTGTTGGGAAATAAACATTTTAGTCCATATTTGTCACATTTGGTTTTATATGTCATGTGTTTCAAAGGCTGATGTCAGTTAACAAGTAACATAGTAAATTAATTAGATTGCTAACTTGTTTGAAAATGTATTTCCATGAAACTATGAAACCAAATAGTGGTGCTATTGTACATGTATCAAACATTGCACCAATCACTTTTATGCTGCACATAATTTTAGTTACTAATTTTAATAGGAAAAAGTTAATAAAAAAGCATACCTTTTCCTTAGTTTTGCTTTTTATTGAAAGAGGTAAAGTACTGAAAAAGAGTTTTTAAAAAATTGCAAAGTGATGCTGAAATTTCAACCACAGTCACTGAATAAGGTTAGCATCTCTCTGTACAGTAAAAGAAGAATATATTGTTTGGAGGTTAAAAATTACAGTGTGGAGTCATTCAGTAAGTGCAGACACAGCACACAGAACATGAGGCTCTGCCTGGCATCTGAGAAGAAAATCTCTTCTCCCCCAGCCATATCTTCATCTTTTTTTCCTGTAGAAATCATAGAAAATGGATGAAACTGAGAAAAGGCTCCGTTTCCTTATAAAGACGAAACACCAAGACATCAAAATTTCTGTTGTGTGCTACAAGCATGAAAGAGCAAATTGAGCGTAACAAGTAAACACAAGGATCATGAATAAGACTTTTTGTTTGTTTGTTTGTTTGTTTGTTTTTAATGTTTTGTGGCCGTTAGCCAAATATTCTAATGTCATGCTGTGTGAAAAAGATGTTCATTTCTCTGCTTGCTGTGAGATGTTCCAAGTTTGGAAGAGGTTGCCACTAAGGAAAAAAAATGATGAAAGGATACATTAGCATGAATAACTCAACGTTATCTAGTGAGGAAAGAAAAGCAAGTTATTTACATATAAAATAAAAAAATTACACTCCAGCAGTGAATGAGTATCTAATATCAGACTGAAAAGGGGCCAATTTTAGGCTCATGCATGGGAAGTTTGCATGTGAATTCCTCACTTATAATGAAGGCAGTTGATCGCAGCATTCAGTGCATAGTGACCTAGCAGTGCATACATTGACATCTGTGAATAGAAACAAAATTTTACAATTGTCTAGCAAATTGAATTTTAAACATGATATCAGTTAAACATCTTATTAATAAAGACTAAGATAGTTTATATTCAGTGCCGTTTTAGAAGAGGTGTAAATAAGACTGCGTAAGAGGAGTAGAAACTGTGGCTTCAGGAAATGTTGTGGATCGTGCTAGTGGCTGCACAGCAGTGACAGAAGTTGGAAGGGCCCAAAGAGCAATGTGACTGATCTGCCCATTGTCCAGAGGCTCCACAGTTGGTCTGTGTCTGGCTTTTATTTTTAAATCCAAGGTTTCATGAGGCTTTTGTCTCCGTCTACCTGAAGAAATTACTTTTGTCTCAACTTGGGGCTTAGATGGCCCCTTTTGTGTTTTACCTTTTTTTCGTGGTCTTATTTCAGATTTCCCACCCATGATCTTCACACTTCTGCCAAAATAAAACTTGACTCATGCACGTACACGGATTTCTCATTTTTTATTAAGAGAGAGCATCTTTTAAACACAAGTATTGTGAGTCAGCAATTGAGAAGACATGGACCTGGAGAAAAAAATGAAAAATAATGCATTTGAGTAGACACAAACTAGGTCTGTGAAACTATGAAAATTATAGACAACTGCGTTCTTTTTTAAATTCCGAGAAGCCTAGGATTCAACAACCAAAAAGCAAACAAACTCCGTAGACAAATAGGATTTCTCTTGCAAAGATTTAGAGGAGAAAAAAGTACTATATTCACAAACTAGGCTTTCAGAATCTATCTTTCTTCAAATGTTTATTCCAATTATGACACTTGGGAGGAAATGGAAGAGCACAAAACACATATGAAAGGGACAGTTAATTAACTAACATGAATTCAAATATATGTTGATGTGGATCTTAGGGAAGGTCTAGTTTAAAGTATACAAAGCATTTAAAGAACACTTTTTCTACATTAAACAAAATCATAATAGAAGGATTCTATGAGAAAAATAGAAAGCCACAGCCAGGAGTTCAGAATCCCCCTTAAAATGCTGCTTCTGAAATCTTCATTTTCAAATGCTGCAGTTCTCCCACTCCTAAGGTTGGAAAGAGCAGAGGAGCAGAAGAATGCTATGTTATAGTTGTCATAAGACTCCATTATACGACAGATTACCAAAAATATACAATGCCAATGAAACTAGAAAGAGGAGATGCAGTTCCTATGGATTTAGGTAAATAAATAATCTGTGCAATTATTGAATTATATATTTTAAATGTTAAAGTACTAATTTCTAACATTATAATAAGCACAGTGATTTGTTTTATAAAAGCCAGTTTTCAAAGCTATTCAGCATATTTGGCAACTGTTCAAGCTTGCTTTCATAGTATAGTCTTGTCCTCATTTATTTTTTGCTGCTGCAACCATTAATCATAGGTTCCCTCATTCTTTTCATAAAGCCTTTGTCAAAAGGAAAGCTTGTCAACTTTAGCATTTCAAGATATAGAGCACAGAAAGGAAAAGTTATTTTAATATTTTACATTCTTTAGTTATTAGTACTGTTCCACTATTTTCTCTTTGTCTGTGTTTCAAATCCTCTGTCTTGTCACTGATGGAGAGAGAGGATTTTTTTCTGCACCCAGTCTGAATAAGTCTTTGCAAGCTTATAAGCATAAGATAGAGCTGATAGTATCTACTTCTCAAGAGGAATGCATTAACACATTCTTGCCTGTAAGGTTTAATTTCCTATGCTCAGAGATGTTGTTCATGTGTAGGAAGACTCTGCCTATAAAGAAGGACAAATATGCTTACTTAAAGCTTTAGCTAAATCTGTCTATTGTATTTCATGGCAATGATATTTTAGGAATCAATTTATGACTTTAAAATTGCTTATTTTGCTTATTTTATATATTTAATATTAGAGGCATTTGACATCACATTGTAGAAGTGACTTATGATGTATACTGGTACAATATTGATATGAGCAGACAGAGTTTGAGTTATTTGATACACAATTTGAGGTTTAATTATCATAATAAATTTACATAATGAACTTATGCTTGATTTTTCAAGTGGACAGCTAGAAAGTTGAATCCAATAAAACATCTTTGCCTGTTTTAATAGTCCTTACTGGCTGTATTTACATGCTGTATTGATTAGTATGAAGGTTTAATAAAGTTTATTCATTGCAGAATTGAATTAAAAAGACTTCATGTGTTATTGTATTACCTCAGTCAAATTTTGTATTTGAAATCGCTTAATTGGTCAAGCATTTCAGTAGTCCATAAAACCATATTTAAATTGAGAAAAAAAACCACTGTGGAGAGAATAACTCTATTACACAATGCAAGGTATGCTGCATTACTTAATGAATGCACCTAAAAAGCCACATGTATCAGAAATCCAAATCCAACTCACCTGAAATATACTTGGTTGGGGCAATTTTAACTCAATTTAACTCATTGTTTTCTTCAAAGAATGGAAATTTCAGATTAATTGTATCATAATTAAGTGTGATTGAGTTGAAGTAAAAACCTCAGTCAGACAACCAGCTCTTAGAAACAGGACACTTCCTAAAAGTTTTTTCTACTTTTAAAAATATCACTTAATCTTTGCTTTATTGTTTGTGAAAAATAGTGTTTTCATTAATAGGTGTTCTCTTGCTTGCTTTAATGTTTATAAGATTGTCAGAGATCTTTGAGTGGAAGCTGTAGAAGTGTAAAATATTATTAGTACAGGCAAGTAAACTAATTTTACTGTTCCTGTATCAGGATATCCGTATCTATAAGATGAAGTTGCTTTCCTTTGCCAAAAGTGCTCCAAGATCCTGTTTCCAGACTGCTCATATTCCTGTGTTGTTTTCAAAAAACTTTTCAAAATGCTAGGTCTGCAAATCTGTATTTTCTGAGCATCTTTTAATTTTATTTATGCTTAAAAGATTTTTGGAGCCTTGGGACCATAATCCAAGGGAAGCAAGCTGCCAGCACATGTGGAGCTTCCACAGCTCAGCAGTAAGGCAATCTAGTATGTGCTAAATCAAGTCTTTTGTTTGGAATTGTAAAGGCAGATCCAATGAAGGCAGCTCTACTAACACTAAAGTGACATTTATGGGCAATAAAAGACATGCTTTTGACGTAACACCTCTTGGATCTTTGAATGGAGGAAATAAAGTGGATATAGAGCAGTAAGTATATTACCTCACAGCAAACGAACGCATACAGCAGAGGTGTTGTGGCAGGCTACAGTGTGTACTTGTATATAGGATGATGAAGAGACAAGCGTGTCACTGGAAAATATCTTCCCATTGCCTCAGTGAGTCATGGAAATGTTGCTCTGTCCTGCTACCTCCTAGCATTAGCAGTGCCCCAATACTACCGGAAGAAAGACTTCATAGCAGAGGCAAAGCTTCTCAGATTTTCTGAGTCCATAAAGAAAATAGGTGAATATTTGTATCTCATGTTTCTCTTTTCCTCCACCACAACTACTTCAACATACATGCTGGATGTAGCCCCACTGCCTTGGGATTGGCTCTATGTTTTCTGTAATCCCAGAAGGGCAAAATCCTTATGTTTTAGTTAATTACATCAAGCTTATGCTGGAGTGAATTTCAGAGACAAGTTCAGAGCAGAATTGCAAAGTCAACTGATAACAACTGAAGACAATGTAGACTTGTCTGAAACAGTTTTGAGGGAAACTTGTTAAAAAGCTGTCAGATCAACTTCTGCGAGCGTAAGGCCGGGAAGGAAACAACTGCACGCAAAGCATATGGTACAATGCTACCAAGATTTTCAGTGTTATGCAATAAGCACATCACATTCAGGGATTAATTTTTGGACTGCATCATTGTAAAGACTGAAATAAATTCAAGACATAAGGTAGCTTCATCACTCAAATTTCTGCTATCCATGGTGGTTAAAAATGTAACATTCTAATTTTAAAATTTTTGTGGATAGATCCTTAGAGAAAGCAGAATGCTCACCCCATCACAAATAAGAAATCTACAGCCCGAAGCCAAAAACCTCAGAGAAATAAACGTTTGATATTTTCTGCATGGACTTTGTGTCCACAAGGAGAAAGGGGAGCCTTGTACTTCTTGCAGATCAGGGTTATCTCCTGGCATTCTTTCATTGTGGGTATGGGAAAGGCAGTCCAAGGGATAAGGCAGAAATAAAGAGAAANCCAGCAACTAAGCACCACGCAGCTGCTCACCCACTTCCCCCCACCCCCAGTGGATGGGGGAGAAAATTGGGAAAAGAAGTAAAACTCGTGGGTTGAGATAAGAACGGTTTAATAGAACAGAAAAGAAGAAACTAATAATGATAGTGTTGACACTAATGAAATGATAACAGCAATAATAAAAGGGTTGGAAAATACAAGTGATGCACAATGCAATTGCTCACCACCCGCCGACCGACGCACCCGGAAGACCCCGAGCCGCGAGTGCCCGTCTCAGTTCCTAAAACGTCATATGGTATGGAATACTCTGTTGGTCACTTTGGGTCAGCTGCCCTGACTGTGTCCCCTCCCAGCTTCTTGTGCCCCTCCAGCCTTCTTGCTGGCTGGGCATCAAAGGCTGAAAAACCTTGACTTTAGACTAAACATTACTTAGCAACAACTGAAAACATCAGTGCGTTATCAACATTCCTCTCATACCTAGCTCAAAAACATAGCACTGTACCAGCTACTAGGAAGACAATTAACTCTGTCCCAGATGAAACCAGGACATACTGCTAATCACCTGTTATGAAACCCTTTCAAATTCTCCATCAAAATGGGGAAGAAAATACCGGTTCCACAAAGGTTTTATTATTTAAGACTTATTTACTGGCTACAAAACCAAATTCACTAGTCTCCTCTAAACTGTGGACTAAGGGAAGTAATTTAGCTCAGTTATAATAGTGCAAGAAATAACATAAATGGACAGATGGACTCCTGGGAGTTGCTGTGTCTTTAGTTCTCTTGGAGGAATTTAATAAGCAAGATCCATAAGTATTCAGATTTTGAGATTCAAGTTGCTTTCCTCTTAACACTACAGCAGTGACAAATAAATGATCTATTGATTCATGGTAGGGTTTTTTTTCCTAAAAGTTAGCCTCCAATTCTTTTCAGCTCATCGTGCTTAAATTATTTTCTTGTAAGTACATAACTTACCTTTTTTTAGTACACAAAGTCAATAAAAGTTTGAGATGTTAGCCTCTTTACCTGAACTGGACAAACACTACCAGGTACCCAAATAGGGTGACAGAGCTAATACAAAGGGTTTCTGAATTGAATAACCATACTAATAGATTTATCTTTAATTGGAATGACAAAGATTTCTGCAATGATTTTACTGGCTGATCATTTCCTGGATGAGGCAGGAAACAAGACAGCTTACGTCATCATCTCCCAGTTTTTTAGTGAAATCCATGTGAAAGGTAAATAATGAAGTAAATTACATTTAAAGTGTCTAATTTTAGCATGCAAAATTACATGCAGGAAAACAAAGTGCATTTGTTGAATAAAGTAAACCCCCTTTCCCGTCTTCATCCATTTTACCTTAATCTGAATCATTCTTTCGTTCCTCTGCTTGTTGCTCTTTCTACTGTAATTGAGTTCTTTTGTTCTTATATGTAAATAGCTTTTTAAGTAACATGAGTCTAAACTAAAGCCCAAAGTACATAGCGAGCATTTATTTGTCTCCTTTACACTTGGCTTTCTCTTACTTGGGGCAAATTTCAGACTTTACCGATTCAAACAATCAATGTCCCTTGATGACTGCAAAGTAGAACACAAAAGAAGTATAGAGATTGATTGTATTATTCCTCTGCCCAGAGGAATTAAGGTATGGTAAATCATAGTGTGAATTTAGAGTATTCGCTAGTCTGTACTAACTAGATGGGTAAGAACGCTTGGTTTGCTCACAGGAGATCAAAAGTATTAGTTCATTCAGCCCAAATTGAGCACTGGCAGCATCACATCCCCATGTGATGAGTAGAGTCCAATCTGGTCTACACGGCTCGTCAGCAAGGGCAATTAGGTTGTGCTCAGCATGACACTGTGTTACTAAAAAGCTTCCTGCTGGTTCAGAGTGTGGGCAGACTACAGCTCTTATCTGTCTGCAAAATACCTTCATAGGCATAACCACAGAGTGCCTTTAGGCAAAGGAACTCATTCTACTTGAAAAAGAGTATCTAGCATTTGGTTTATAGTAAGAGTGAGAAATCAGTGAAGAATAGCTAGTGTGCTTGATTTTATTGTGCATCAACCTTTATCAGCAGGTAGATAAGTCTTTAGCATACAGTTTCATAGTATGGTTCAGCTAATACAACTCTATGCTTAGACTGGAAAAAGAGGCCCTGGTCCTCCTCTGCCCTCAGTTCCCACGTGAACGCTTTGCCATGCTGCCTTGCACCAGCATAGTGATGCATCTCGCAAACCTGTGTAACTCCCTACAATGACAAAACCCCCTTAGTGATTCTTTTGTCTTTGTTTAAATGCTTGAACCAATTTATAATGCGTTGAGCAGAGCCAGTTACCACTGTAAGGTAGGAAGGAGCACATGTCCTGTGGGAGGTTGAAATTAGAGATATGAGACCATCCCTATTAGGAGCATTGTAGCTGGCTCAATTGTATTGTAATCCATATCCTCTGTCTTCAGTAATACCCGTTTTCATGTTTAGCATTCTCATAAATTCAGTGAAAGTGGCATTAGGATAAGGAATGGAAGTATCAGAAATTATCTGACAAATTCTTATTGGAAAATACTGAAAGATACATTCGTTGGACTTTGTAGAAAAATAACAGAGGCTTCCTACATTTTTACTATGGTTCCAAGACAACCTTTGAAGATACTGATTTAGGACAACCTGAGGCAAATGTCATAATTCAACTTTCAAACAGCTCTTAGCCAATGAAATTAGTGAGTAAAGAAGTAGGTAAATTGATATTGGAAATCTAATTCCCACCAATAACCTTACTGAGGGATGCAGAGGGGGTTGTTGCTTGCTTGGGTTTTTTTTCTTGTGAGATGGAGCTTTTAGAAAATAGGTAGAATTTCTGTTGTTTAGAAGATAATCAAAGCTTGGAAACAAGACTACTGGTAAGAAGCAGTAGCCAGAAGCAAAAGAAATAAACTCTCATACCCACGAAATCCCTTCCATACAAGCTCCCCTCCCTACATATTGTGATTTAAAAAAAAAAAAAAAAATCAAGGAAAAGATTGAATTGTCTCCTTACCTGATAGGCTTCTTTGGTTTAGAAAAAACTTCTATATGTTCATGCAAAATGAAAATGAAAATTCTTTTGCATTTTTATTTCTGCAGAAAATTTTATCTAATTGGATAATTTAAATTTCCATACAGACCAGAAGTACAGTCTCTTCTTTTACAGTTTTATTTCAGTTGTTCTTAAACAAACAATTCCACTGGTCTTGCTCAAAAATGTAAGTGATAATTGGTTTGCACTGCTGAGAGATGCAGATCGCATACGTAACAAAAATGTCTTAACTTGCCATTTTAATGATCTTTCCTTTTTATATTTAATTTCTTTACTGTGAAAGTTTGTATCAACTCACTTCATAAACTTCTGAAAGCTTAATGTTAATTGTAAACAGCATGGTGAAATAAAATATGACAAGTAGACTACCCCAAACCTGAAAGATCTTGCTATAGTGAGAGATGGGGAAACATTTAGCTGTACCTGATAGTACATAACGCGAGGCTCTCTCCATTACCGTTAGGTCCTGTTTCCTAATAATTATTCTTTTTTGTGGAGAGACATGTCTGAGTTCTCTCAGAAGTCCCAGATCCATCGCTGTGAAGTGCTTTGAACAGAAATGAATTGCTAACCATCTTTATGTTCTTTTTTTCTGGTATATGACATGGAAGCTTTTGTTCTCCACTCTCTTCATGTGCGGAAAAAGGAGTGAAAGAAGCACCTTCTTTCCTCAGCCTTTGGATTTGCTTCAAATCTTTGAAGTGTAAACAAAAGCTACTTTGAAGTAAAACCTGAAATCTACCTCTTTAAAACAGGTAGATCCCCTAAGCTTTGGGTTTCCTTATTAGTAATATAGAAGAGATTATCAGGTGTCACTGATGTAAGGTTTGCAGTGTTTCACATACCTAATGTTTTTTTTTATTTTATGACAATATTGAAGTTAAGCCAGACTGGTATCTTTCATGTCCGATAGTAGTTTCTTTACCTGACAGATACAATTTTTTTACAAGCCCACTCTTGCATTCAGTATATCCGTCTTTCATGACACCATTAACTTCCACAAAACATCATCACCAGAGAGAGAAAAAATATCTGGGAAGCTGTGTGTGTGTGTCAGCATTCTTCTGTATTGTACTTCAACTGGGTTTATGTGGTGGGTTTTTTCAATCTGATTTTCATTTGCTTTTGTATTGACCTTTTGCAACTATTCTTGGTTTAAAAATGTTAAATACATATGTTTTGATCATTCATAGCATTGGATTTATAGGACTGCCATCTGGTAGTCTTCTTTCCCACATCAGCTGTGGAGACCTAGAATAAATATCATCAATGTAATAGTCTATTTGTGGCTCACTGGACTTTGGAAGACAAATTTGAAGAAAATGACTTGTAGTTTAATATCTTTTATCTTCAGAGATACCTGAAAGTTTACTGCTTTAATTATCTGTCAAGAATGACTGAAAGGAGAGGAAAGAATGGCAGAAAGAAGAGGAGCGTGTAAAGACAGAAACTAGGAACCAGGAAATTCGAGTTTTATATTTGATTCCTTCTCTAAAATCCTGTGTGAATTGAAAGATATCACAAAACTTTTTTTTTTTTCAGTATGAAAAAGTACTTTCTCAAGATAGTTTTGGGACTTAAAACATTGATTAGCTTTTTGTAAAATATCTTAGAGAATTAAAAGACACAGATACATAGCATAGCTTTCATCTAGTTTTTTCAATGTATCTATACAGTTTCAGTGTAGCAGAGGTATGTAAAGGCTCTACATAGGCAAGGATCACTTTGAAAAATCTGATGCATACTTACAATTGAACTCTAACTCCAGAAGGTGAGAGATAGTAAATGACAGCAACAAAAAAGCAGCATCCAGAGAAGTGCTGAAATATCACCAGTGTTCCTATGAATAAAAACTAGGTTTTTTTCCCTGCATTGTTTGTTCCTCTGCAGTTCTCCAAAGGGTATACTGAGAAGTTAATTACCTGTGGAAAGAGAGAGGATGTTTATCGAACACAAAATGATCATTGCTTTTTAAAAACAAAAATGTTCTTTAAAATATGGCCTTTCATTACTGTTACTTAATCTATACAACTCTGAAGAGCCAGCCTGGAAATCATTCAGGAGTATCTATCCTGGAGTAGAATGTTCCCATGTTAGCTTAACGAACAAGCCTCTTCAAGGATATCAGTGCCATAACCCATAAAATCATTGGTGAGATTTATAAGTAATAATTTTTTATTTAAAACATCAATATATCATGTTTTATGAGGACGCAAAATACATCTAATGAAAAAGGGGTTTATGGAAAATTTTAGACTTCTGATTTCTTGAGACACAATTCTGTTACCAGGTGTAGACTTCAGGTGCGTTTCAGTGGGTTCATGTACACCTTGAGAAGAGTTGTAAATACCGTTGTAACTTCTGGACATGATTTTGGATTCTGACACAGAATAAAAGACAGGTTTCAATTCTATGTTCTACTGTAAAGGTCTTTCATGTCTGTTGGAAACTTTTTAGGGATTATAGTATCATATCTACTAAATTTATATGATTAAATATTAAGTATTTAGCTATCATTAGTTTACTCTGCAACAGAGCAATATGGATTCATCTCACCTTAACTGGGCACATTTCACATAGGAGAAACTGCTCTCTGAAATTGCTTAACTCCACTGATTAAAGAGGAGATCTCAGTGGCAAGCTTTTATTATGTGTCTGATTTAAACAGCTAAAGTTAGGTAAGATGACTCTCAGCAAAGTGAACACTGATGTAAAGAACAGTAGCTGAAACGTAAGTTTAATCTTCAAATCTCCTGTTTGGAGCAGTGTGGGATCCCAAGACAGAGGTTTCTTGTACTTTTAAAATTATTTAACAATACTAAAAGTGCAGAAAATATTTAAGCAGTTCCATGCACAAGACACTTTAGACAATATTTTAATTCTAAGTTTTCTGCACTTATGTTATCCACCTCCAAAACTGACAAAATGCTTTTTTCATATCTTGACTATTTCTGTAATGGAGGACACAGAGCTATGTCCAGGTGAAAAGCAACTTGGCCAAATTTCTTGAACTTGTTAGAGGGAGGTGTAATTTTCTTCCCTATAAGTAATAGTCATCCTTGCACTTGAGAGAGAGCTAAGTGTACAGGTGTTGCAATAAAGAAGAATGTTACCAGTTTCCTTTCTCAAGATTTCTGAAATAGGAGCCAGCAGTACTACAGGTATTCCACATAGTGTATCATCCATCATTTCTTCTGAGTTCTGCAGAAGCCAAGATAGGTTCTGGCTTGAACTGAATTTTCCATTCTTAGATAAAAATAAAAGTATTTGGAAAGTTTTATTTGATTGCTTATTACAAGGATCAAAGAAGAAAAGGAAGAACACCTTTTTCTGATAGTTCAGTAGGTATACAATTATTGGATCAAAAGGTGATCTAAGAGGACAATAATGAGTTTCTATATTATCTAGTTCCAATAGGAGTTTAAGTTTTGTTGCTTTTGTTCCAGTTTTAGGCCTTTTACAGCTAAACTAAAAAAAGCCTACATAAACCCATCTTTTTTACNTTTTTACAAGTACCTTTTTCCACAAAGAAAAAAGATTATACAGATCTCTAAAGAATTTATGACACTAAAATTATCTCTCAGCTCATGAGTTTAGGTTTCCAGTGTGGGAAGCAATGTTAGATCACTGCCTATTTGTAATCTTGCTCTTTCCCAAAATAAAATCTGTGTGATTTATGCATTTATCTTGAGGTTTAGTAGGAGCTGATGTATGGGTTTGGATGGAACTGTGCAGCAGCTTCCTTTTCTGCCATGTGAGCCAGAGACGATGCTTCATCCGCGTGTGCTAGAATGTAGCCAAAGCCTTGCATTCCCTGGTAAACCTACCAGGAAAGTCTGATACTCCTTTACTTTCCACAAAGTGCCTCCACTTTGTCCAGTGTGCTGGGAGGCACTGACTGCATGTGGATGAAAGTTTCTCACAAAGATGATGTCAACAACAGAAGTGTCTTTCCATTTTGTCATACCCAGTAGTGATAATGAGCTTCTGGGTGACAGCAGTAAAGGGACCATTTTGCCGTGTACGAATCCGTTAGCAGAGGCATTGTTGGTGCCTAGAGCCAGACCTGAAAAAGAGATGACTATGTCCAGCTGGAGGGTTTTGTGGCTTGGCTTTCTTTTTGTTTGCCCTTCATGCTGCCAGTTTGCACTCAAGTGCAAGACTGTTTTAGGAGGTCATGGGAAAATTTTTACTTTCAAACCCCTTTTGAGCCAAAGCAAAATATACCTCCACTATAAAATGTCTTCCAACTTCAGCTGTAGAACTTTAGAAAACGGGTAATTTTCTCAATAAATACTCAGTCATACTGTTAACTTTATTCTTTATGGAAATTTTATTCTTCATTAATCACTGTCCAGAATTGCCAGTGATAATAATGGGGTTGCCCAATTTTTAAGAAGCCCATGTGGTGCTGCCTGCACCGAGATTTAGTAATAGCAAGCTGTTTTAAGGAGGGTGTTATTCCTCCTGCTGCTGGTGTCTGTGAACTGACTGCTTTGCAAATGGTTGTAGTCTGCAGTGCTGATCTAGAATCGATGAATAGAGATGGAGAAGTGGTTTTGTTTTTATGATGAGTGCACAGAAGAGAGGAAATCCAGCATAGACAATACAGCATTGATTCAGAGATAGTGTTCATTGCATTGCAGTTAATTTCGAATTGTTATGACTCATTTTGTATATTAGACTGAGTTGATGAATGCACTTTAGAATCAGTTAATGAGTAATGAATATGGTATTTAGTAACACTGTTCGCTATAGAGCTGGCAGAAATGTCACAGTTCTGTTACAGTAATCAGAATTCATTCGTGACGTGGGTAATCTCATCTAGCGTCAAAATTCTTTGGGACAAACACTTTGTAGACAGAGCTAAAGTATCTGGCTTTCTCTTGTAACTCCACCGGATCAATTTTCGAGACAAGCAAAGTAGCTAGCTGCCTAGAGTGGCAGGTCTCCCAGGCACTACAGTTCGTACTTACCTAAAGCCTCCAAGATTAGGTGAGCTTTCCAGTTGCAGTATTCCAGATTTCAGATATTGTGTGTTGAATCAAGAGATCAACAGCTCTACACATTCACAGAGGGAACTATGCCTGTAACAACTAACCAGGTAACTAGGTGTTAGGGAGAGCATTTTTTCTCTGAATTCCAGCAGCACCTTTTTTTTATTTAGGTGAATAGATACTTCTTAAGAATTTTATTTCAGAATAAAAAAATGCCTTTTTCTAGGTAAGCTTGTGAAAGTAATGGAAGGAATGTGTCAATTCATGTAAGTCTCATGTGAATGTTAGTACCATTATACATTTCTCCACTTAGAGAGGCTGCAGGTGATGGAAGAGAGAAAATAGCACCTTTCAGGACCACCTTCTCTTATGGATATGATATTTTGAAGTTATGAAAAAAATCAGATTTTGAAATTCAGCTCTACTTCCAAAACATGATCTGACTTAGTCAAATGAATAGTCCACGAACTTGTTCATTGTGAACAGAGTATTCTCCAGCTAGACAAAATGTAGATTTTTAACCAAACCTTTTTTGGTTTAGTCTGTGGCAATGAATGCTCCTTGTTTCTAACAGGTGGCCAGCCTAGCTTAATTTGCCTGCTTGTTTTTGAACTGTGCCAGTAATGACAGCTGTCTACAGTGGTAGAAGTAAAAAGATTCATGGAGGTCTTTAAATTACTTTAGTGATAGGTT
This sequence comes from Pandion haliaetus, assembly GCA_013401275.1. Taxonomy (NCBI): domain Eukaryota; kingdom Metazoa; phylum Chordata; class Aves; order Accipitriformes; family Pandionidae; genus Pandion; species Pandion haliaetus. The sequence continues at coordinate 49,513 of VYZV01023310.1, read as the reverse complement.
ACCATATTTTATTGGACACAATAACTTTAAAGTAATAAGCTTAATTTTAAAAAAAAGTATTTAAAGACAGTGTGCAGTTGAGCAGCTGTCCATGGAAATTCCTTTACTTTCTAAAGAAGCCTATCCTATGTAGAAGTGATTGGAAAAACAGTATTGTATACATAATATTTTAATAAAGAATATACTTCAGGCTTAGCTGTTCTGTTCTAGTTTAAACTAACAAAAGATCTATAGTTCAGGTTCTCATTTTTTTTTTCCCCTTTCTCTTGGTAATTTAACAGTCCTTAAGTGTGAGTGTAAAGGTGCTTTAATCCAAACATAACATTACATTACACCATTAAGGTGACCTGGTAAAAGTGACAATCTGATAGTACATGTTCTAAAGAAGTATAGCTGTATACATAAGGAGCTTTAATAATTATAAAGAGCCTACAACAAAAGTCATTATGCCGTCTTTTATCACAGTAACAAGAACAGAAACTCAGTAGTGTGCAGTGTTTAATTAATTTGTTATGTACAAGTTAAAAATAAGGATATTAATACAATGTTGATCATAAAAATCATATTAACATTCAGGCTCCTGCAGAGACTACTCCATTAACCTTGCCTCAGAGCTGTAAAAGCATATGCCAAGTTCTCATCCCTCCTAGACAAGGGAACAGATTGGTTTTACTCTTGAACTAAGCACACCACTGCTTATATAAAAAAAACCCCAAGCCACAGCTAGAGTTTCATGTGGCGGTACAGATTAGGTACTCTGTAGTAGGTGGACATCTAGAATACCACTGATATTGTAAGCTGCAATTTCGGTAAGTGAATCTTAACTGCATGTTGCAATGGTTCTGAAGATGCTCTCAGAGAACAGACAGAAAAAGCCATGGCATTGTGAGAGGCTTTGAGTTATATGTGGAAACAGAAAACTTCAACTTAAGAGTTTGTTCTTTAATACAGGGTAAGGGTGAGTTTGGGTAAATAAATACTAATAAGCCCAGACTTAACTAAGGACCCAAGCTGTCAAGAAAAGAAATACTTTTCTTTAGCCTGCAGAATAACAACTGGGATGAACTACAGCTGCCTTGGCAACCATATCTAACATATGCCTTAGAATTAAAGCTAAACATGGGCTAGATTTTGGGTATTACTTGAAGCTTCTCTTTTTAATGTTTGTTTACCTTATAAGCTTTGTAACATCATAATTCCACAGAAAACGCTGTCCTGTCAAATAGTTCTTGAATGACCTGCTACCTCTTAAAGATAATGTAGCCCTATATGCTTTGGGGAATTTAAAACAATCTACCATTTTCAGAACTAATTCAATAATTCAAAATGATGAAACCTATGGAAGCCTTTTGCTTTTTTTTTTTTTTTTTCCTTCATAAAAACACCTTCTAAACAAACCAAACAAAAACATTATTTTTGCTACTTCCAGTGTAAACCAAATTAAATAGTACATTTTACCAACTTTTTTCTCAGTAGCCATGACCGTTTCTCTTATATTGCTTGTAATTTCAAGCTATTATTAGTTTAATCAAGAGTTAAATGGGAAACATGAGTTTATCTTATGCAAGATGTTTTTGTAAGAGGAATCTAGAACGTAGCATTTTCTTCTGAACATTTTTTTATAAAATGCATAGTTTTCTGTGATTATAGTTCTTCACACACTGAATAGCTTCTTAATTTCTGAAAACAGCAAGCAGATGTTATGTGTGCAGATTTTCTCCAGAAATATTTTCAAAAAGGTATACTTTGATAAAAGGTACATTTAAAAATAACTTTTACTTATATTAACTTAGGGGGGAGAGGAAACACCGGTGTGCTGTGTTTGTTTGAAAGAAGTTCCCTACAGTAGATTGTTCTCTGTTAAAAAAAAAAAATTTTCAAGAGAAGACTAAACACTGCGCTGCTCACCCTACCATTATGTTTCTCTCATTTCAGCTGCTAAAACATCTCTCCACAAAATTTAGAAATGCAAAAATCAGTAACACATACCACACCTGCTGAAACATCAGCCACACATGACCTTTCTTCTAGTCTTCTGAATATTTTTTGTCACCTATTCTCAATGAGACTTCTGCTTTTCAGAGTAAGCTTTAAATATTATAACTTGTCACGACAAATGACAAATAATTTGCCTTCATACTGACAGTTATAGGAAACATGAGATTCTAGACAGCTGGATGATGGGGTGAGAGCAAAGGATTAAATAGTTTTTCCATCTCCTACCAGCAACCAGTTGCCTCTGGTGAAGGGTACTCCTTCCTTAGTCTAAGGCACATACTCCCCACTTTATTTGTGGTTCTCAATGCTTACCCATCCTTCTAACCTCATGAAATATTGAGTGATGTTGATTAGGACACATAAAAGCAGAAGCAGTGATGGGCATGAGTACCAAGCAAAAAAGCTTACATTGCTTGCAAGTGTTTTCCAATTCTCACCTTTTACATATTGGGTACTTAAATGTGTCCAGAGCTAGAAATAATTAATCAGCTTCTTAGGTTACACTATATATTCCTAGGTCTAAGCTTTTTGTTCAGAAAGTGTTTTCACTTCATCTGCCAACACACCACAAGCAGATAGAGTCAAAGAGATGTTTTGTTTTGTGTTGGTTTCTCAAGGTCATCCAGTAATCTCACAGCTGTCTTCTGCATGCAGGTGCTGGTCCTTTTTACCTTCCTCTGCATCACATTCCAGCCCTCACACAGCCCTGCCTGAGCTGAGTGCCAACTCTGAAACTCCGGGATTTGCATGCAAGGCGTTCTTTTTGCCAATTCTGAACAGGGTAGTAATACTTATGTCTCACCATCCCTACATATGATCATGACATCCAAAACAAGTTGTACTATTAAAAATCAATTTTCTTCCTCTCTCCATACCAGCTGGATTAATCATGCTCCTATTCGAAACACATAAGCATTTGTGTTCAAGCCAACCTTCTGTTTGACTGAAACTATGTAAACAATCATGAATTACTGTGAATCTTCTCTCTGAGTTTTAGTTTAGATCATTTCATGGAGCTGAATGGACTGGATGTTACACAGTCATAGTTTATTTATCAGCAGTACTGAAATGTATCTGGCTGCTAGATCATGTTAGCAGCTGCAGTCCAACTTGTCACCCTGGCTGTGAGTGTGGGGTTCATGAGTAAAGATGACCCAAAAATCCTGCTAGTGGCTTTGCTTATATTGTCATTTGTAATCACAGACAGAATTACCTTCTTGCTTATCTGAGCAAGCCAACATATTTATAATTCAGTTTGCTGCCCAGCACCCTCTTCCATGCAGTTCTTGGTGGTGAAAGCTCCAGATGCAGTTACAGTTCTTTTGGAATGCTTGCTGTGGGGCATTTCTTTTTCAGAGGATTCTTCTTCCAAAGATTGCTGAAAGTCACTACATGAACGGAGAGAAATTTAGAAACTATTAGCTTGCTTTTGCCAACCAGCCTGTGATTCACATTGTAAATTGAGAGTCTGCTAAATCTGCTCAGGTAATGAGGCTGATCAAAGCATTCCACTGTCTTCTGTTTAATATCCTTCCCCATGCAGTCAATGCTTCTGGCTTGTCTCTTTTCCAATACACAAGTTTAGGAAGTGTGAACATTTGCTGAAAGAGATCTTTGCATGCCTCCTCACCAATTTTGGAATTGTGGCTCCCATCAGATTAAGGTTACTTGACCATAATATACCCCAAGAACATTCAGACTGAGAACACTGAATTTACTGAGTCAAAGAAATACGCAGTCAGGGAAGAACTTCAGGGGTTTTTTTTATTTATATACATGAATAAAATGGTGATATACGTGTCAGATTTCAGCAAAAGTAGATTAAACTCATCTATTATATTATTTTACCTAAATAGTCTTGACAGGATTCATGATTTTATTGCAAAAGATTCTGAATAATCAGGCGCTGGGAAGGGTATTCTAGAAATGGAAAAAATAGGAAAAAAAGACACATTTCTCCTTCTCATAAACATGTTTAAAGTTACTGATATACTCTAGGCAGTTCTGGGATTACAGTGGGTTTTTTTAGAACAGCAAATACTATGGCCGTTTTGGTGCTTTCAGGGATACTAAGCTGGAGCCATAAAGCTCTGAAGACACATCTGAATGTGTGTTAGCATTACAGTTTATGTTGTGCATATGGACCAAACGCCTGGGAAATGCAGCACACTGGAGACTTTGCAGAACAGGGCTTCTCTATGGAGGCCTTCCAGAGGATGAGAGGAGATATGAGCGAAGCCCAGGCAGGAGCTGGCAGAGGAGACCCTTTGTGAAGGTCTGGCTTGGCGGTGGGTGCTGGGTGCTGGGGAGGCCCTGTACAATGTCCACTAAGGCACCTGAGTTGTGGAGTCGAGGAAACCAGGGTAGATGAGTCCCTGTCGCATTTCACAGTGTCCCCTCCGAGACATCAGCCTAATGAAATTGCAGGTGGTGCTTCAATCCCTCTCATCACCAGCACATCCTAATCAACAGCCACTGCCATCCATTGGGAGGGAGAGAGCAGTTTCAGATTTATGTATTTTAATGTTGAAAGTTGTCATTTGTGACAATGATTCTTTTCTGTGCTTTGCTTAGGTCACTAATTTACACCATCAGGCTGTTAATTGTCAAAACTTATAAACTGATTGTGGTGCTTCATTATCCAATATTTTATGGAATAGAAGTCTGCAAACAGTATGTGCACGCAGCAGGTTCTCTGTGAAGAAACAAATTTGCATTTATGAGTGTTAAAACTTAGCAATGGTAAAACTTAGCAGTGTTAGCAGTGTTTCGTGTTCCTAAAAATAAGAGTGTGTGAACTAGCTGCAGTCTTTTCGGTGCTGGAATTGCACTTTTTTTCCTATTTATATGTAAAAAAAAAGAACAAGAATTTTTTTTGTCAGTAGTACTATTTTTAGAAATACGTCTGGCTTTCTTAAGTTTATTTATTATTTTTGTGCTTGTTTATAGTTAACAGGATTTGGAAGTTGAAAACAGTATTTCTTTTTCACCGCTGAATTTTCTAATGGACATTAAAATTAGCTTTTTTTTTGTTTCTTTCCATGTTTATGCATCACTGCATTTGATGACAGCAGAGCACTGGGAATGGCTGCCTTAGTTTACTCCTGTAGCAGAGCTGGCTGGCTAAAAACCAAACAGGGAGCCATATATCACTTCTACTGAAGTTATGGGAGGTTTTCCATTAATTTCTGAGGAAACAAAATAGATATACTCTAATTTCTCTTAAGCATTATATACTTTTTTTATTTTTTCAGTAAGCATTACATTTATTGTGGAGAAAAGGAACAGAGCTAATCCTCAGTATTGAAGATGTGTAACTTGTAGGGGGATCCTGAGAAATTATTTTTGTAAATGACTTCAAAAAGCATTTAAAATGTGTGAACCGTTCCTTAAAAGTATCTTTGTGAAAAGAGAAAAGCAATTCCAAGAAATGGTTTTATAGCTTTTAGAGAAAGGAATGAAAACTAAAGGCAAGGCTATATAAAATAATAGAAAGATTGAAATTTTCAGTGACTATGTCTCTCCCAACTGAAATAATTTCTTTTCTTTGAAATACCCTATTAAACAGTTTTAGTCAGTGATGGTACCTCTTGATCACACCTTAATCAACTAAATCAGCTGTCAAATGTGAAATGTAGCTCTGAAGTGGCATCTTTTAACAGTCTTTGTCATGGATAGGATATTTATTTTTAGGATGGAGACCCTTTTTTCCCCTTTGTTATTAGCCATGAAAAGAGCTAGATTTTACTATTATTGTGCATTATTAATGGCATTATTTCCTAAATTCTGTGGAAAAGAAACGAACTTGCAGAGATGATTATATCACTAGTAGTGATACTGGGCAAATCATAAAAAGAACCCAGTTAGTTCTGCATGCATTGAAATTTCAGATGTATATCTCTTCATTGTGTGACTTGAGAAATGAATTCTGAAAATATTTCCTGCATATTCCTGTTTGCAGGCATCATATCCTATGCTATCAAAAATTACTGGGAAAATCTGAATGCTTTAATATTTTCTATCAATGTCTTAGGAAACTTGAACCATCTGTCATAGCCAGATTAATATGAAATTCAGCAGCAGATTCAAGCATAGGTACAGAGTCATGTGTATTGAATGAATTTCTTAGAAGCATTGGGTCCACAGGAAAACACATGAGCAGTTAAAGAAGAAATAATTCAAAGCCAGGTAATTTTCTGGGAGAAACAATGTATGTGAGATGCTCAGGGTCACAGGGCAAAAGTCATTAGAAGTCAAATTAGAGAAACAGATGACTAAACCCGACTGAACTCAAATGACATTTCTCATCTAGACAAGTCTTACATGCTTGTGTTGGTAGGGCAAAGATGAGATTCTGGGGATTTAGGGCTATCCTGGGCTTCTCATAGACATGCAGTCAGGGATAGCTTATGACTACTAATCTTATTTCTTGGCCCCTGAGCCTTCAGTAGCCCCATTTTTTTTTTTTTTCCCAAGCTAAGGATCTTGTAGAGCATTGTACAGTGTTAGTGCTTCCTACAGCCAGAAACACAGGTGGGACTTCCATCTATTTTCTTTCATATTTGGACCCTCTGGTATCTAAGGATAAGGATACCAGACTAAGCAGTAGAATGTATAATGTTTTGGCCATAATTTCTTTTTAGTAGCCTGTACAGCTGGAGTTCATGGCAAAATCGGCTTCTTAGTTGGGGCACTCATCTTTCAAAATTTCTAGCTTTGTGTCAAATTTAACTGCAACGAGCCAGTATTTTCAGAAGGTATTAAGAAGAGAGCAGTTTTCTAAACCTTTCTTTCATGGAAAACTAGTCAAAAAACAATGTATTTAAATTTTACACATTTGTACTTGGAGAAAGACCCTAGGTATGTTAATGTCTAACGACAACAACCAAAATTGAACGGCAATTTTAAGTGTGACTTTATAACTGACATGTAGAGCATTTACTTTTGCTAATATTGTGATTTTTATGTAAAGTCTCATTTCAGCCATGCTTCATTCTTCTTCACCTCAGCTCTTTGGTAGAACATGTTTCATGTTGAACCTCTTTACCTTTTGGTGACAATTCTTGACAAACAAAAATGTAAAAGATTTCTAACTGCTCATAAAATGGAAGTGATCATTCCTGTTCCCCTGTTATTTTGTTGTATTGGGGCAGCCTTGTGGTGATTCGTCAATATAAAACTTTTAAAAAGCTGATTTCAGAATTAGTCTCAAAAATACTTTTGATACAAGTTGGTGGGTGATAGTTATCAGTCCTTTCTCATTAAATCCTGTGGACAAGAACATCCAGTTTACATTACCTTTCTCTGATGCTTGCCAAGCTTGAGACATGCAAACATTTGGATAATATTCCATTCACTTTGCTCTGATGTTTCTTCAGATAGCTGAAGGTCTGCTTAAATATGTTCTTGAAGCCTGGCTTTAGAAGACACATTATTTGGTTTATCAATTTTACTTCTATAATTACTTAAAAGGGACTGATATTTCAAATGTATACTGTTGCTTCATATACAGTGTAAGTTGCAGTAATACCCATAAGATATGACTGAGTTATAAATTTTGGGAGGTATCTTTGTTTCCACAAAACATCACATCAGACTGCTCCTCAACCACTGCACTGTGATCCCTGTGGATCTCTCAGAACTTACTTATGGTTGGGACATAGGACGTTAAGAAGTGTGGTGGGCTCTGAAAAACATAAAATCCCTCACTTAACATAGTTTTCAAATGCAACCATCTTCTTCTAAAACCACTCAAAAAAAAAAAGAAAAAAAAAGGAAAAAAAGAAATTACATGGGTTTATCATTGTCATAAATTATACTTCTTTTATCACAAGTACCGGAGGGGCTGAAGTAAAGAACCCTCTTTCAGTTACTGCACAGGGAAAATTTATCAGCCTTACATGAGTAAATGCACACAGACCGAACAAAAAATTCAAGCCCTTACCCTGGAATGAAAATTATTTTCATGTACAGTATTAAGAAATAGTTTAAAAACTGAGAAGAATTAAATACACGGGTGTTTCATTCTTTTAATACTTCCCTTGGTATATATTAGTCATGTATTATTTGAACGTCGTCTTACGTTAAGAAATTGCAAAGAAGTAATTAATATCTCTATTAAAGAAATTAATAGCTGTTGCATGAGAATTCTTCTGAAGCAGTCCCTAATTTTACCCAGGTGTTTCAACTGGGGCATGAAGCAACTGCTATTTATAACTGTATCTTCTAAACTGTTTCTTAAGGCAGTCTTAAGGTATCTCCTTAACTGTTTTTAACCTAGTTATAAAATAACTTCTTAACTGGAAATGCATAAGAAAAAAATACATAGGCTTTATGGATTGGATTATTTTCTAACATGATTTCAGCACTTCAGGCCTGATTCTGAGGTCAAAGAGAATTATTTTGGTTGAAATGACAGATTCAATATGCATATTTTTGGGTTGTCCCATGCTGGTTAATTCAATAGCTGAGCTGTTAATGAAGAACAGCTTTGAATAGAAATAATGTAATAGGAGATTAAATTATGTATAACTTTTGCATTTTTCCTAGTCCAATTTAGAAGCAAGAATTAAATTCAGGCTTAATTAAAGAATCAAGTCAGCTTCAAAACCAAAGAGTTATTGTGGATTTAGCTATACAAATCTAAGAAGCACCACTTCAACCTATTCAGAGAAAACTCCTTTTTCATTTGTTGTTGTTATGGGTTTGATTATTGAAAATATGGGGAGAGAGAATACAAGGAGAAATAGTCAAACTTACTATTAAACTTATCTCACTTCCATGATTATGGTGATGTATACTTTAAAACCCATGAGTATTACATATAGGATTTTTTTAATACATGCATCTCAATATCCTCAACAAAGCTTGTTAGGCATTACTACATCCATTCTACAGGTGAAGAACATTATTGTAAATTGCTATCAGAATGACATACACAGTGAAAGATTTCAGTTTACTACTCCTGCTCCCTAAATTGAGTATTGTTTGTGTTGTACAACACATAACATTGTATACCTAATGGTATAGCTTTAAACTACTGTGTTTTCATGTTTTGTTTATGAAATATCACTTTATAGATAAACAGTAGCACATAATAGAGAGTAAATTATGGAGTACTAAATGTGGCTTGCTGTTGATTGATACAATTAGACAGAAATGCTACATATATTTAAATCAAAGGAAAATAAGGCTTTAAAAAAATCAATATTTTTGACTGAGTATGGAAAAATTAATTTCACAATACATGCTTATTGATTTCATGTGGAGGAATTTCATCTACAACAATATGCAATTCAAGAATAAGGAACCAGATTATGGATTGTTTCTGAACCCTGTGTGCTATTTCTGTTTTTCTAGAAACTGAAGACTGTTGCTTTTTGGATGTAAAATGAATAGGTATTTATTGAAATATGTATTTCAAAACAGCTGTGTTCTTTACCTGAATTGTTAAAATAACCTGTCTGTCTAAAAAAACCTGACTGTCCTTTGAAACAAAGTATTTGTTGGAGAGTAAGATTGGAAAGGTGGATGTAAAAGGAAAATATCAGTGAAATGTCTAAACTTTCCCAAGACTGTTGCAGTTCCAAAAGTCTAATCAACTAAATGAAAATAGCACAAAAAGTAACCCACAAATCTTATGTGTTTGGGTAATGCTTATCCTAAATATTTCATGTGCATATAAAATCGTGTATCAGGGTTATTGTTGTCAACTTCTTTTCTCACAATTTCAAGGACTGGTGAATGCATGAAAAGTACAAAATGATGCAGCTAATTAATTTTAACCACTAAATTATGTTCTTCTCATTTCCTGTCTTAGAACGCTTGAATCACTCAATCAACTGTTATTGTACTTATGTTGATTTTTTTCTTCATAATTTATTTTAGAGATGTAAGAACAACCTGACCTGCATATTCCCATTTCTCATTTTACAGAACATTTGTTATTTTCATGTCTATTTCCAACATTATTTCTAATAGAGCTACACTTGTACTAAACAGAAAATTTCCATTTAAACTGAAAAAAAGTGGTTTGTATTCTATTCACTAAAGTATTACAAATGGTGGGATTCATCCAAGTTCAGAGTTCACACAGGTTCTTCGGTATAGTCAGGCTTGGCAAAAATGGGTAAGACCACTTAAAATTGCAAAAATGTTGCATCTGATCAAAACAGGTTTCCATAGGAAACTATAAAAGACATCAGTGTACTCAAATGACGCTTTCTGTTTCATATCAAGTACAGAATATATTGTGGACTGAGGTTAGCGCATAACCGAATATGACATTGATATTTTTACTCCTAAAAGACTGATTATTGGCATAATTGTCTCTTTGTTTGTGGCTTCTATAATTGCTTTCTCAGTCCTTAAGACTTGCCATGCATTTTATGTTAATCCCAAAAGCTTAGAAAAGAAAATGAATGCATGGAAATGGGTGTTTTGTGAGAGGAGTTTAGCATATTACAAATATTTAGGCTATGACAATGTAGTAGAATGTGATTGTGGTGTAAGAACAAAATCTCTTTCATCAGTTACTTGTACTTCAGAAACGTGTTTGGCCACTTGAGCCAAATTCTGTCTTTAAGAGTTTTGCAAGCAATATAATTGACTTTTTCAATTAAAGTAAAATTTTTCCATGCCCTTAGCAAAGTAGGAACCAGAAAAGAGATTACAGGTACTGCAAATGAGATATTTTAATACAGTGATAGCAACATATTTGATTTCCTGGATTAGAACAAACACTGTTAAATAGACTCTCTAGATGTCTGGTTGATTGGTAGATCATGGAACAATTTATTGTGAGAGGCAACTGTGGAATGATCCCAAAAAATTCTTAACACTCAATTTAATTTTATAAATAATAACAAAAATAAAAATATCCAGATATCAACAGAATGTAATTTTAAAAAGTAACTTAAATGTTGCCTGAAAGATTAAGACTGCTGGTCCACTCTTTGTATTTAAATAGTTCCCATATGTACTGGGATTCTGTGGCAAGGCTTTGGTAGGGGTGTGGGGTTTTGCAGGGGTGGCTTCTGATGAGAAGCTGCTAGAAGCTTGCTCTTTGTCTGACAGAGCCAACATCAGCCGGCTCTAAGACGGACCTGCCACCATCCAAGGCCGAGCCCATCAGCGATAGTGGTAGCGCTTCTGGGATAACAGATTTAAGAAGGGAAAAAAAGTCATGGGGACACAGAAACAGCAGCCAGAGAGAGGAGTGGGAACATGTAAGAGAAACAACCCTGCAGTCCCCAAGGTCAGTGACGAAGGAGGGGGAGGAGGTGCTCCAGGCATCGGAGCACAGATTCCCCTGTAGCCCGTGGGGAAGACCACGGTGAGGCAGGCTATCCCCCTGCAGCCCGTGGAGGTCCACAGTGGAGCATATATCCACCTATAGCCTGAGGACCCCATGCCAGAGCAGGTGGATGCCCAAAGGAGGCTGTGACCCCATGGGAAGCCCATGCTGGAGCAGGCTCCTGGCAGGAACTGTGGACCCAAGGAGAGAGGAGCCCACAGAGCAGGTTTTCTGGAAGGACTTGTGACTTCACAGGGGACCCACGCTAGAGCAGTCTGTGCCTGAAGGACTGCATGCCGTGGAAGGGACCCACGCTGGAGCAGTTCGTGAAGAACTGCAGCCCATGGGAAGGACCCACGTTGGAGAAGTTCATGGAGGACTGTCTCCCGTGGAAGGGACCCCATGCTGGAGCAGGGGAAGAGCGTGAGGAGTCCTGCCCCTGAGGAGGGTGAAGCGGCAGAAACAACATGTGATGAACTGACCGTAACCCCATTCCCTGTCCCCCTGCGCCAGTGGGGGGGCTAGGTAGAGAATGCGGGAGTGAAGCTGTGCCTGGGAAGAGGGAGGGGTGGAGGGAATGTTTTCTGAGAGTTGGTTTATTTTCCATTACTCTACTCTGGTTGATTGGCAATAAATTCAGTTAATTTTCCCCAAGTTGAGTCTGTTTTGCCCGTGACAGTAATTGGTTGAGTGATCTGTCCCTGTCCTTATCTCGACCCGGGAGCCCTTTGTTATATTTTCTCTCCCCTGTCCATCTGAAGGGGGGAGTGATAGAATGGCTTTGGTGGACACCTGGCATCCAGCCAGGGTCAACCCATCACACCATATTTGTCAGAAGAATGTTCTGTAAAAGGCATTATCATATGGAATGAAATATAATGAAATCTGTTATCTTTCCTAAATATTTATGGCACTGAATATGACACTTTCTACTTAGTAACACATGAGAAAAGATTCAAGACAGGAGAAAGGTTCATCTTATCAGCTTGCTCTTTAAAAATCTCTGTGAGAAAGAGTAAACATTGGAAAATGGTGCTCTAAATTAAGTCATTTAAAAATGCAAATTAAGTTGTGAGTTTCAAGTGAAGAGATTTATTCTCAAAAAGCTGTAATGCAGGTTCAATTATTTTTGCATGAAAACTTAAGAATTTAAAATTTTATTTTGAAATTAAAAATTATGAAAATACTTTTCATATATTTAAAATAGCTAATAAAAGTAAAAAGCTGATGTTAGTTTGTCCACAAAACAGAAAAATCAATTATTCAGTCACCTTTTCTAAAAATTTGTAATACTAAACATTAGAATAAAGGGTATATTCCTCAGTGCTAACATAAGAGGTCATCTCACTTGCTGTCATGTTAGTGTATGCACTTCAGTCTGTAACTTCAAAGAAATCATGCCATTTTTTCAGGGGACAGGAAAGAAACAAAAGTCTGTAAAATGTAAATATAAGGAAACTATAATCAAAAGGATATAAATAGTGAAATTGAATAGACAGAAGTCCTGCATTCCCGGGACAATATCTGGTAATGTGAGTTAGAAAACTGCCAAATAATTGTCATCATTGAAGACACTAGTGTGGATCTGTAGAAATAAAGAACAGTATATCCTACCACCATATTAGAAAACCAATTAAGAGTGTAATTTATACATACCATCTATGGGTGATTATCCTGGCATTTTTAATTCCTCAGGAAGCTAATAGGAAGGTAGAAAAAGGTAATGTGAGATACTCCATTTACTTTAGAGTTTCCAGAACAAGAGCTTAGTGAGGAAAATGAACAATTGTAAAGTATAAAGAATCTTGTCAAGATTCTAAATTTGGTTCTTATCATAAAATATTCTTATGAAATGCCTGGTCACTGGAGTATTGTTCTCATCCTGTATAAGCTATTTTGAGATACTCACTTCAAAGTGTAGGATGTAATTTATTTTTTGTTTCATTGTAACTTGACATCTCAGCTAGTACATAATTTCTTGCTTCACACTAACTCTTTCCTCCTGCACCATCTCCTGAATTTTTATTTTCTTCCTTCTTTTTTCTTGGCACTTTGTCTCATATTCTGATAGCCTCTGTCAGCCTTAATCACAAACTTAACTTTCTTCTCATCCATTTTCCATTTCCCTGTCCCTCAAGAGATGAGAAGAACTTGTGTATATGTTGTCTCAGCGGTTCATTTTCTGCTTTAGCCTATGTACAGACTAAGCAGCAGCCATTTCCACATATCACAGATCTTTCCTTTTTCATTGCATGTGCCCCTAAATGCCCTAAATTCAGGGAAGTTTGGTTACTTATATGTGGTTTAGGTACATCAGTCCAGTTCTTACCCTGAAGAAGTCTGTACGTGTGGCTGTTCTGTCAGAATAAACGAACTCAAAGTAAGCAGTGAGGTAGAGAGGTGACTTTGGGTCTCCTGAGGTATGACTTGCACTTTGAAGATTAGATTTTTTTTCCCTCCCAGAAGGGTTTGTGTTAATGTTTGTTCAGGAAGCATTTTGTCACTTTGTACAGGAGTAAAATCTCTGCCTATCGGCTAGACTACCCTGCAATAGGCCACAAAATTACAGAATTTCCCTTATATATGTGTGTATTGTGGGTGAAACCCAGAGAGCTGCTATACAGAGCTGTTTCCAGAATGTGGCCATGGGGATGCTCTTTCTTAATACGTTATTATATACACATTTAATATAAGAGGCTGCTGATGGTAATTAACTGAATTGTTAGAAGTTTCTACGTGCTAACAAACAGTTTTCAAAGCTAGCTAACACTTTTTTTATTTTGTGCTTTTAGATGCACTTCCAAACAGATGGACATTGATTTTTTTTTTCTTTTCAATTAAAATCTTATTATAAAGATGCATGTAAAATCTGATGGTAAAGATGCACTTCACACATGAAAAACGTCTGTTGTCCAAGAAATAGGCAAGTTACTGATCTAAATTGCCTATCAGTAATCTCCATTTAGACTAATGCATTTAATAATTAACAAGAGGAATTGTATAATGAATTGGTGAAATTAAAATCAAATCTTCTTGTGCTGTTTTTTTTTAAGAAAAAAACCTTCAAAAACTCTCTTAAGCCTCTTGTAGGTAAACAATAATATGGGCATATAAAAAAATCATGCAAATCTTTTTGAAAAAGAGATCATTATTTCAGCTTACTAAACTTAACTTGGATAACAACAGCAAGCTATGACATGCTTACTGCACTTCAAAATTATTCTAGATTCTTTGTACATCTAGATGACGTAACTGACATAGATGTACATCTAGATGACATATATGTGTCGTGGTTTCAGGTCAGCTCAGTCGGTAACAAAGCACCACGAAGCCGCTCACTCACCCCCCACCCCCTCGCCTGGCTACGTTGGGATGAGGAGAAAAAAAAAAACAGACAAAAGGCAGGCTTGTGGGTCGAGACAAGGACTGGGAGGGATCACTCCCCACTTATGGTCACGGGCAAAAGACAGGCTCAACTTGGGGAAGAAACAAAATCAATTTAATTTACTACAAATCAAAACAAAAACAAGGGTATTAGGGAAGAAAAACCAAACATCAGAACAACCTCCCCCCACCCCTCCCGCCTTCCCGGCTCAGTTCACTACCGATGCTGTCTACCTCCTCACCCCGGCGGCGCAGGGGAATCGGGGATGGGGGTTGAGTCAGCTCGCCACACATCGTCGTTGCCGCT
>VYZV01023310.1:1791-21119 GCA_013401275.1 Pandion haliaetus | reverse complement strand
GCGGGGGTGGGGGGTGAGCGAGCGGCTTCGTGGTGCTTTGTTACCGGCTGGGCTGAACCCGAAACTACGACAATGTTGCTTACTATTATTTGAAGTCTGAGAGACTTGAAGCACAGAAGTCATTATACACAGTGTATTTTCAAATGTAATTGCACACTACAGCGAATATTCTTATGAGTCAAGCACATGTGCTTTTCTCATAGGAATGTTTTTGAATAATGTTCCGCTAAGGACTGGCACAGCAAAGTTGCCTCTTCTTTCCACTCATTTAACAGTTTATTGCCAAAGCATAAAAAATGAAATGAAGAAAGCCCTGTGAAATTACAAATGAAAATAACGTCCTTATCTGTGGGACAGTATTTTTTCTTCGATTTTGTTTCTGCAACAAAGAATTCTGTGTTTTACAGTCATCTTTAGATTCTTTGATGAAACATGGATAAAGTACTGGAGTGCAGGAGGAAAGAGTATTAAAAATAGGAATTTCAGATATATTTTTCTTGTGGACAGGTGTTAGAGTTGCAATACTATATCTGTCCCTGTTCTTAGGGAGAATAGAATGCTGTGTTAAAGCAGAACTGTGAAATGTTACTTACTTTTGTATGTGCAAACCCGTGAATCGTTTGCCTCTAGATAGCTTAGTTTGTGTCAGTACACGGAAATTAAGATGCTTACTTTTGTATTTTAGCAGTTTTATAGACCCTTCCCCATGATCTTTCAGGCAATTACTACATTTTCTCTCTTTCTATGAATTTTAATGTTCGATGTGCTGATTTGCTACCTGAAACACGTGACTAATTTCAAAAACTTACCTAAGTAGGTTTTGGTGAAAGTTCAGTTTTCATCCAACAATGATTAATTTGAAATCTTTCTGATCTTCACATCATTTAGAGAGATTAGATGCTCATGTTTTTTTCAGGTTGCCTGGCAGTCATCTATGTGGGACACTGGATCAGAAGATTATAGAGATTTTTATTTCTGAAATTACTTTTTAAAATACATTTTGATATGGTGCAGGGTAGCTAGCCACATTATAGAGGTCATATACCTTGGTGAAAATACTTCTATCACATTTCTCAAAAAGATGGATGCATTTCAGCTGTGTTACCTGACCTAGCCTAAAAAGTGAGAGGACTTTTTTTGTCTCTAAGAAACAAGGCCATTTCTCAACTCAGCAATAAAGCTGTTGAAATTTACATTTACTATAGATTTGTTGTATCATATCTGTAATTCATAGGCTTAAACATGACCTGCTGGTGTATGATGTATTTTTTCAGTTGCAATGGCTGTGATGTACGTTATATTTGTGCTTAGAAAATGTTGTCTGCTTCAAAGGAAATACTCTTAAATTAGAATCCAAATTTTAAAGAAATATCTGTCCCTTTTTAAATGGAGTCTGACAATTTAATTCAGTATTTTCCAAAATTGTAGAAAACTGTCATGTTGCAATATTTAACTTCTAAATTGCATAGTTAGGTGTCTTATTTTAGATGATTGAAAATTTGTAGTAGTTAAGGGGATTTATATTCAACCTGTGAATACATTTTTGAAAATTCTTTCTGAAATCTGAGGAATTAGTCAAGAGGTGCATGAACTGCAGTGCGAAGTCTCTGCTTCTGCAGTAATACCTTGCAAATAATAAAAATATCAAATGTTATCCATTATTGCAAGGTCATTCTTCTTTAGGTAAGATGTTTTCATTTAGCATTTTGACTCCCTTAAAATCTTGTGAATCTAATTTAAATTTACTGCAAATAATTGAGGCTCTTACTCTGGAGACATAGAATATGTTTACAAATAGTTTGTTGCTTTCCATTGCAAGTTAATGATCTGAGCTGCTCAAAGCTGTCTTCATATAATTAATCTAGTTTGTGGAGCCAATGATTTTTAAAGGCTGCTGAATATTTCTGTTTTACGTTAACCATCTCTGAGAAGGTGATTACATTAATTTGATAGCCAGCAAGTTGGGAAAACCATCTGTTTATAATTTTTAATGCAATTTTGCAATAACTGCCAGGTGAGTTTCTAGGAAGTATATTAAAAAAATCAAGTAAATAAAATTACCACTACAGAGGTGAGCTATAAAATCATTCTTGTTGAAGCATAGATTATATGAAAGAAAACTGAAGGTCAGTTTGTTCTAACATATTCTGCAAGGATATTGTTTCCTCAGAATGTGTTGGAAAAAATTAATAGTAATTGAAATTATATGTGCTTGGTGACACAGTTCTGGTGAGAGATAACATGGCAAATGTTGCAAACCCATAGAAATGTCTCAGATCTGCTCTCAGACATAAAAAAATGGGAAAAAAAAAGAAAAGACAAAAACCCAAGCCCCACCCCAAGCCCCAGCCAGATCATAATTCCTTGCTGCTTGAAATGGAATAGGAATTCAGATGTTCTGCATGAAGAGAGAGAAGGGGAGAAATTCAGCAATGAACTGCATCACCAAACAAACGTAAAGTCCCCTTAGATGATAGCTGTGAGCTCACACACCGAAACGCTGGGTGAGATGGCTATTGAGTGTGTAGGCAAATCAGAGTAAGGTTAGAAAACACCCCGTTCATTCACTGAGAGGTGCCTTCTGTCAGTGTGCTTCGGGGGCAAGCCAGGGAGACGCTGAGAATAAGGGTGAGCTCTGAGCCTGCCCATAAGATGCAGCATTGAGGGCCAGGAGGTGCTTCTGTGGGCTTAGGAAGAGAGTGCAGACTTGGATGCTGAAGCAAAATGCATGTCACCTAGCTGTAGTAACTAGCTCACGGCTCATTGCTAGAGTTATAAAATAATACAATCAGTTATTATTAGAAATAATTATAAATTACTATTATGATAAAATTATAAGTAATACATGATTGTTGAATAAGTATATAAATATATATAAAATAATACACATATTATTATAAATATGTTTGTTACCTACAGGCTTGAGGAATAAAGGGAGAGACTGTATTTTAAAGGCCCCTGGAGTGAGATTCTGTCTAAGTTAAGAGAATTAAGGTAATTAGGCAATAGCTTTAGGAGGACTGCTTCATTAAGGGAAGGTTCGGTGGACTTTTGCTTTCCAAGTGTTATTTGGGGCTTATTTATCTCTTTGAGCTGTAGAGGAGAAGGTGGGATGTCGAGGCAGTCCCACTCTCCTCATGCTGGCCCTACCGACATTCCTGCTCCTTCCTACCGCCTGGAGTGAGGGCACAGGAGTTCTGCATTCATCCCCTTCAACTGATGGGGGCATTTCAGAAGAATATCCTAACACCGGCAGCTGTAGGTTAGTCCCCGTGAGGAGGTGGTTTACCTTTTCTGGTGAAGCTGTCCCACAGATTAGCAAAGAATTTAAAAGTTAACTGGGGCAAAGATTGAATATGTAAAGGATGTTTTCTGGAGGTTAAATGCCTTACCTCAGATTGTTACAGTCCATATTCTGGTCAGCACTCCCAGCTCCTTGAAGTATTTTCCTGTAAAAGTCAAGGGATAAAATTCATCTACTCTTTTTCTGAAGAAAAGTGAGGGGGGAGGGCAAGCATAGGAGAAATCCAAAAAGCCTGAATAACAATTCCATCCTCTGCCAATTAAGAGGGAAACAATTCCACTAATGGTGCCTTATATGCAATGTAAGACATTTTCTGTGTTTTTGAAAGCACAAAGTAATTGACGGCTATAATTATATTTAGCCATATGATTCAAATGAATAAAACCCCATGACTGGAGTACAAGGTGTCTTGCAAAGAGTGTAGCTGTTAAAAACAAATTGGCCTGCCAGTGAGAGTTATTGAATTTAGGACCTTTCTTACAAAGATGGAATAGCTAATGAGAAAAATGAGCGTTCTGGATCCAAGGTGATGTGCCCACACCATTTGAACACTGCAGTCCTGCTTGGAAATGTTTTGTCCTGAAAAAGGTGCGTGTTTCTGTCTTTTGTTCAGGACTTTCCTGATGAAAGTACAGATAAAATAAACCTGTATGTATGTATGAAGGCAATCTCCTCCCCAATCTTTAGTCCTTGAATTTACACATACATGTTGGAAGCTAAAAATGCACTTTAATATATTATTAAGCTATTTATGCAGGAAAATAAGATACATCCATTTATGTTAGTTACAGTCTAACTGTCAGCACTGACAATAAAATATTCTGTAGATTGTGGAGGAAGCATTATATTCTTGTCAAGAATACAATAATAGTACATCAAGCCCTGCTGTGTACAGGCTTGTTCTCCTTCCAGTTCAGTTAGAAGATCACAAAGTTCTATCCCATGTATAATATCTCTTATGTACTATGTATTACACTGCAAACAATACATGCAGTCAGAAGTTCAGTGGATTCTTTTTGATGAATAACATTTATTTATATTATTACAAAAAATACTTATTTGATGTTTTCTTTGGATTATTTATTTTGTAGCAGAAAACTCATACCTTGGGGGAAAAAAACCTGACTAGTCTTCCAAATCCACCTTCATCTATTTATCACCTCTCTTTCAAATTTTTTCACTGATACCTGAAGTGGAAATCATATTACAAGCCTTGATGGCAATGAACTCTTGTTTCACATTGCTGTACTATGTATTTAGAGTTTACTTAGCAAATTATCTTAGTAGTAGTTTTTGTTATTTATTTAAGAAAAAAATCCTTATATTTTTTCTTCCAATAACCCTTGCTTTGATCACTTGTCAAAATCAATACTAAATGAATGAAAAGCTGCATAGCTCCTCTAGGTTTATCACTGAGATTTTGGCTGGAATTTAGCTTTGATTCTTTTTATTTTTTGAAGCTTATTTTTTATCTGGTGTGAGAATATGAGACAGCCACCAACTATTTGCTAATCCCTTCGTTTTGGCTTCAAAACCAAAACACTTTTGGCTGTAACTTTCTGAGGTTAAATGACTATCAAGGTTAATGAGCAGAAACAGTGATTCTTCATTTCAAATATGCAGGGAAGCCAAAGAAGACTCTGTGTGTTTGCTTGTGGCACTGAATGGCAGGAAGTATTCTTAAGTCTAAGTATTGGGATTTTTCAGGTACCATTTTATAGAGAGAGTGGATACCTGTCCTTAGAACTGTGACTGATCTTAAAGCTTTTAGGTAGACTGGGTGAAAGCAAAACTATTCCTCTAGGACTTTAGAATTACTTCTCCTAACTATAGAGATGTAAAGGCCTGTTTTCAATGGTCAAAATTCAAGTGCGATAGCCACCAAGTGAGATACCAGCCAAATTCCCAATTGGAAGGATTGATCTGGTATTTTTCATAGAAAATACAGGGAAGAAGAGTATAAATTCCCAAAAGATCTCTTCTGTTTTATAAAGGAACCAACACATAGTAAATCTACAAAAAAGAACACATCCTTACTTCCTTTAAATGAAAGTGGAAAAAAAGCAACACGATAATCTCAATAAAAGAAAAAAATCTTAATATTTATCTGTCAGAGTGGTATCTGGTAATTAGTCATTCTAACATTTCCTAATGAGTTAAGTTTTACTGACACTATCATGATGACCACTTACAAACTAGTGCATTTTACAAAGGTAATTGGGCAATGTATTCTAACATTGCTGAAGATGAGAATTAAATCCATCCTCATTAAAATTAGAATGCAGTAGCATTTTTGATGGTTGGGGAGCCTATTTCTGTTTTACATTAGCCAGTGTGTAAGGACATAAAGAAAATGTATACTTATTCCAATACGTCAAATGCCAATTTCCAATAGCTCTTCTTCAATTGTCACATTTACTATTAATATACTGTTATGGGTTTGTGTGGCGCGGTTTTCCCTTGGTGGCAGGGGAGGGGGGCTACAGAGGCGGCCCCTTTAAGAAGTTGCTGGAAGAATTCGCTGCCCCAAAATGTCGGACCCGCGCGCCAAAATGTCGGACCTGCCTCTAGGCGGGGAGTGACGGTGGTAGCGCCTCTGGGAAACCTATTTAAGAAGAGGAACCGGTAGTGTGGGGGGGAACTTGAGAGGAACATCGCTGCCGGCGCTGGAATCATGGAAGTGGAGGGGGAGGAGGAGGAACCTGAGGAGGCTGATGGCCCTGCAGCCCATGGGGGTGAACGGTGGAGCGGAAGCTCCCGAAGATGGCCGTAACCCCATGGTAAAACCGCGCTGAAGCAGCATGAGACAGGAGAGCAGCCCGCGAAGAAAAAGACCCGCGCCAGGGAAGTTTGTGAGGAACTGAAGCCCGCGGAAAAGGACCCGCGCCAGGGAAGTTTGTGAGGAACTGAATCCCGCGGAAAGGAACCACGTTGGAGCAGGGAACGAGAGAGGAATCTTCCCCCGGAGGAAAGAAGCGGCAACGACGATGTGTGGCGAGCTGACTCAACCCACATCCCCGATTCCCCTGCGCCGCCGGGGGGAGGAGGTAGAAGGCATCGATAGTGAACTGAGCCGGGAAGGCGGGAGGGGTGGGGGGAGGTTGTTCTGATGTTTGGTTTCCCTTCCTAATACCCTTGTGTTTTGTTTCTGTTTTGATTTGTAGTAAATTAAATTGATTTTGTTTCTTCCCCAAGTTGAGCCTGTCTTTTGCCCGTGACCATAAGTGGGGAGTGATCCCTCCCAGTCCTTGTCTCGACCCACAAGCCTGCCTTTGTATTTTCTCCTCATCCCAACGTGGCCAGGCGAGGGGGTGGGGGGTGAGTGAGCGGCTTCGTGGTGCTTTGTTACCGACTGAGCTGACCTGAAACCACGACATATACATATATGCATATTAATACTCTCAACATAAATATGTTGATCTGTACTTGCATGTTAGACATCAATAAGTATTTGTCAGAATTGTAGTCTTCTGTACTGTTTCAATGTTTAGAACATTGCTGTGCTTTATAAAGTGTATATATCTTGTTTCAGAATTGTTTGTGTATCTAAAGGATACTGTAACAAGTAAAATACGAAATTATTTTAAATAATATCCTCCAATGTCAGTCCTTGCTATCAGAGTCAAATTTGATTTTTTCCCATGAATGGTAGTTACTAAAGGTCTTGTAAGTTAAATTTAGTCAGTGAATTATGTCTGGAGAACCACATTACCTTCAAATTATGTTGTTGGTGACACTTGAACAGTAGTTTGACTTCAGAGCATTTTGTCATGTAAGTGACTATAATTTAGGAAGCAATTCTGTTGATAGTGCAGATTAGATAGAATAAAATTTAGAAATCTCTTTAGTGTTTTAGTGAAAAAAAATTAGAACTATGATCTCTTATTTTGGTTGGTAAAGTAAGAAGAAATGGGCAACAGATTTGATACTCAAAAATAGCACTTTTGCATAATTATTTTACGGAATTAAATTAGTTTTAATTTCCCCAATTTTATGAAATGTACATAGTAACAGATGCTGTCTACAAGAAGACAAACTCCTAGTCCAATGGGGTTTTTATGCTCCCTTTATTTGAAATACTGTAGAATGTTACAAATTAAATTTAGTTGTTAGTCTCTGTGGTTTTATTACAGAATATTTATGACAAACTTTCAAGTGCTTTATACTTTGCATATATGTATGCATAATACATATGTGTATATATGCATATATTTATATTTATCTCTATATTTATCTATATTTCTACTTACGCACCAACTTACAGTTGAATTTAGGAACTCTCTTTTCCAAAGCATTTTAGCTGAAACAGATTGTTATGTCCTTTATTATGGTGGTGAAAGTAGTACTAAATTCAAGGAAATTCTATCTATAAAGAAATCCCAGAACATTTCACCTTTGTAAGAGGCTTAGTTTAGTGAAACTCATTTTCTTTCTCCCTCTCTCATTTTCTGGTGTGACATTCTCTGTTTTCAAAGAACCATTCCTTTCCTGAATACTTTTTTAAGATGAGCTTCAAACTGATTGCTGTTTTGACTCTTTGACAGGGCAATTTTCAACAACTGTCATTTTGTCCGATCCAAAATCTAGCTTCTGTGAAAACTTTGAATGGTTTTTTGCGTTACCTTAAAGAATTATCTTATCATTTTCATGGTCTTTACATCACCTATCTTGTCTTGCAGTTTCAACAGCGATCACATAGACATTTCTAAACTATCCTTGCAGACACACCAAATGTCTGATTACTTCTGGTAAAATGAAAAATTATTTGCCCTCATGGGTAGTCCGAGTGTGGCATTTTCTCTTGACTCCACACCTCTCATTAGGAAAAGAAGATGGAAAAAACTATCTTAAACTGTAATAATTCAAACAGAAAAAATGGACTCCTGACACGGGAGTGAGGGTGGCCCTCGGCACTGCATGCAGACGTGTGTCTGTACAGCATGGTGGTGAGTCTGTTGGCTTACATATGACAAATTGGACAAACAATGTAGATTACTCCTGGGCAGCACATGCACACTTGGTGTCCTCGCCCCACCACGTACAATGCTGCAGGACTCCTTTCAAGTTAAGATCCCAAGACTTGAGTCCAGTGGGCTTTTGCGTAAATTTGTGCTGACCTCCCAGTGAGGAGAAGCAGTTGACTAAAGTAAAAATACTTAAGGTTAAGATGGGTTGAAGATAACTATTGCAAAAACAAGCATTAATGAAATTATTTTGATCTAAAAAAACCCACAGGTTATTCATTGGATTAGCACTCTATACACCTTAATGCTGGAATTTTTAGGATAATATGAAACATATTTAAAACAAAGACACGTTGATAGCCTCCATTTTCTTTCACTTGTGTTAGAGAAAATACCCTGTCTCTGTTATACTGCATGCTGTTTCTGTTGACTTTAGATTATCTGTATTAGTTGAAAAATAGAATAGTTCCAGTTGGAAGAGACCTGCAACGATCACCTCGTCCAACTTCAGGCATTCATCAGCTTTAAAGTATTTTTTTGTTTGTTTGTTTATGGTTCCTTTATTAATTGGGATTAATTTTATTCTTATTTTGATTCTTTTCCTGAAGAGGTGTTGAAAATTAATTTTAGAGTAAGAGTTCAAGAATGATTCTCTAATAAGCACTAAAAATGTTTTTAAACTGGAAACCATGATTAGTGTGCTGTATACAAAATGGAAGACTGTTCAATATTTTCCTTAAGGACCCAGTTACATTTTTTACCAATATAATGCCACTTACTGCAATGTAATATCAGACAGAAAATTCCTATGAACTTCAGAAAAAATAGTGGTATATAACCCATCTGAATTTTTTAAGGATCACATAAATAGCCACACAGCATGTAATTTTCAATTGCTTTTCTTTTCCTCTTCCCATCTGACTCAGTTATTCTTGGGCCAAGTGCTGATTAACATGATTTCCAAAAGTACAATGTACAAAATTATAGCACTTTGCTAAAACAGTGATCAATGTGCTGAAGGATACAAGCTGGCAGAAAGCAGTAACAGTCAGGATGAGAAAACATTTTGAAAATGGAAAATGATTTGGATTTGCTGTCATTGACTTCAGACAGTTACCTAAACAATGTAAAATTCTGCTGTAGGGGTTGAGGCATCTGTCAAGCCCAGAAATTTTAAACCAGACATTCAAAAGAGCTGAAAATAATGGAGAGGTAGAAAGAGAAGGAGAAGAAAGCCGCCTTCTGTAATGCTTTGCTCCATATAGGCAGGGCAAACTGCTTTAGTTGTGGAAATCCAAAAAAATTGAAAACAATATAAAAAGAGTAAAGAGTTTTGAAAGAGACTGGATATATCTTACTCCAATTGATACATCAGTGACATAATATTTATCATCTGGGTTTATCATTGATAAGTACATGAGCTTGTAAAGAGAAGTTTTATAATTCAGTCTGTGAATTTCATAATTTTCTGCATTCTTAAGTCCTTCCTCACGGTTTTTAGGTGGCACTAAATGGACTCGGCAACTGTAGGGCAGCTGCTGATTTTCTGTGGTTCTCTTTGTAAGGCCAAAGAGTCCACAGGTTTTGGGAGGGAGGGACAAAGGGAAGGGGGGGAAGGCAGAGGGAAGGAGGCAAGAAGGAGGGAAGGGAGGCAAAGAAAGGAAGGAAGGCATATAGGAAGCAAGGCCTGAGTAGCACTCACTCATGGAACAACAGGCTGCTATCTCAGATACTTTCTGTGGGTTTTGTTCCAAAATCATAGACAGTGCAAACAAATAAATAGGGCAAATAAATCAAGGTCAGTTGGAGCAGGATGTCGACTTGACAAACTATGTGTTTTAAACCACAATGCAGGCAACCTTAATTGTAGTAAAATCAAATTAAAAACACTCCACTGGAACACACAAGAGCCAGAATGCAGAAGGCAGTTGGGTCACGGTGTGTGGTGTTTAAAATGTACTACCAGGTTTCAAGGTGAATAGTAGCAGTGGGAACAACATTAACTACAAGGATAAGAATATCCTGTTGCAGTTCAGCTTCTTATACTTTTAAAATTAATGGAAAATTAAAGAACTTTAGAATGTAATTTTGGTGGCAGAATTTATCATGAGTCAAGCAGAGTTATCCTGGTATTTACCGTAATAATAGCATACCTCAGTAGTCAGAGTTTAAAGTGTATATTTTGGTGATACATATGTAAGAGTCTAGTACATACACCTCTATTTTGCCATTTTAGCTTTCAGAAGAATAAGAAGAATTCTTCGTCTGCAATATATTTAGGGCAGAGTGGAGAAAAATAATGATGAATCATTTCCTAATGGAAAGGTCCCCACCATGAAGAGGTTACAGTTTAAACTCAGATGTGACAGAAAAAGAGGAGGAAGTAAACAAAAAAGATAGAAATGTGACTGTAATTTTTGTAAAGGTTTATGCAATTAGCTGTCAGATATGCATGCATTTTTGATTGCCATGTGCTGTTGCTTTAATGGAATGACTGTTCCTTTAATGCAAGATTTTGGAGAAAGGTTTTAGAAGTAATTTGAAAAACGAGAGAATAAGGTCTGTAAATAGGGATTCAGAAGACATTCCGTGAATGTGAGACAACTGGAAAGAGAGCATGAAGATAAAATGGTAGAAGGAAATTAAAGCAGTGCTGAACTCATGTCCTTAGCACATAGAAGAAGACAAGATCAAAGTTATAGGTTAAGGCTGAGTAATTTGGGTCACTGAATGCCAAGAACAAGGAATTTGAACTTGTCCTAACAGAAGGATATAGTTATGAATGATGTAATTGTAGCATCACACAAACTGTGGACTTGGCCACATTTTATGCCATAAATTACATTAGTATGTTCTGAATCTGTTGACTGCGGTCGAAGATGAAGGGAAACTATATGGCTCAGTTTTAATAAGTGGGTTTTCATCTACATAAAAAAATCAATATGGGATAAAATTGTTGATGTTGATTGACATTTAGAAATTTTTGGCATCTTTAGATATTTTATTGCCTATTTTCTTCTCTTCTTCAGCTTATTATGCCAATCAATGGATATGAATCACTATTTCCTGCCCAGTGTACAAAATGAATAGCTAAAAAGTAAAACTGAACTAGCCATTTTTCTGTGGTTTTGCTCCTTTCTGCGTTTTTAGTTGGACCCAGTTTCTCAACACCATTTTCTCTGCTCCAGTGAAAAAATCAGACAGCTTTTGCTAATAAATGAAAAATTACTATGACCTATTGAGACTTGCTAGTTAGGTTTCTGACTTCTTCAGTATCGTGGTTTTGAAAGATCAAGATTTCCACCTTATATTTCAACGTTTTATCATGCAGTTCAGAGAATAAAATAAGTAAACTGTTTTATAACAGCTGTATAAGGTTTATTGGTTTTCTTCATTTGCATCTCAAGCTTAGCCTAGGGAGCGCAAGTGCTAAATCAGATTTCTTTGCTACTTAGTATTGTTTACCAATACACATCAGCATATTTTCTTCAAGCGTAATTTATCTAATATAGTTTAGATGTTTCTGGCTACTTTTAGAGCATTCCTAAGACACTCTCAAACAGTCATCTGTTTTACACATCTGAAAGTTTGAATGCATTTTACCACTGGTATGCAGTGCCTTGACAGCATACTGGATGCTGCTATTTTATGTCTGTGGGAGTGAGAAATGAAAATGCCAGTTTTATGACAACATGATGCATTGATTCTACTCACATGAATATCATTAATGTCATACTCTGCCTTCTTGTCTTGTGCAAAGTTATGTTTTCAGCAAAAACATAATAGTGTAATTCAGAATATTTTAATTTTAATCTTGCATGATTTCATTCTATTTTTTTTTCCTAATCCTAATAAAATTTGCAATGAATGCTAAAGAATGAAGACTGCTATTCAAGGGTATGCATGAGTATAATGGAAATTGTTTTCTATGCATTATTAATGTTGAAGCCATATGCACACAAAACAAATTAGAGTTTTCTTGACTGTTTATTTTGTAAAGATATGTAGATTTGTCAGTCCCAGAAATCTGCCCAGCATTTTTTAGGAAAAGATGCAGGTCCACATTGAGCTTTACGGTACAATCTAGCCAGAAATATAAAAGTATCCAGACAACAAGTTCTAGTCACCTGGTAACTGGAGTACTCAGAATAGGTTCTTGATCCTCCACGTCCCAGAGGAATGATTTAATCTTGGGGTTACTCCCTCATATAAAATGGCAGCACTACAAGGTGGAAATAGCATCTCACTGGCATCTGTTGTCCAACACTACATATATGTAGCAATAGAAGAAGGTGCAATCCATCTTGGATCTCACAACTCCACAGGAGACAAAGAAAGTCAAGGGGCCCAAGGGATATTGCAGTAAGGATTTCAAAATTTGCTATGCAGTCATCTGAGAATAAACATCCTAGATAAGCCAGTGCTAAATATTCAAATGAGGAATATTTAAATCTTTTTTCTTTAAATTAGAAAACATGAGTGATTTTTTTTTGACATTTTGGACTGATGTTTTCTACTTTTCAATGAAAAATTTGCTATTTTCACTTTTTTCATCCCTTCTCTTCAGAATAGTAAAAATAACATTGATAAAATCCCTTATGGAATACAATTTCCCCCTTTCAATGAACTCTAGTTGAATATTTCCTTTTATGATAATAATAATGATAAAAATAATGAAAAAATATAACCATTGATTCAGAGTAGATATGTTCATGATTTGTTCCGTTTTTAGTATTCTATTACTTAAGAAATAAAGTTTTACATAAGAAGCTTCAGAATATCTTCATAGAATGTCTTTTGAGTTCCTAATTTTAGCAGTCTTTCATCCAAGGCCTCATCAGCATTTAAAATGTCTAATTTTCTTCAAGCATAACAGAAATAACTAAAGCTGTGTCTAGTTGCATTTTGGTACAGAACTTCCAATATGCATAAGAGCAATTGACCAAATATTGCCAGATCATCTGAATACTTTGGGAAATGGCAGGCTAGTCTATCCTACAGCAATTTTCATGGACTAATTCTCATTAACTTTTGATCTTCAGAGTGTTTATCCAGTAGTTGTTGATGAAGTTATTCCAGCATTTCCTAGGGGTTTGCATTGGTAAGAGATGATGAAGAAAGAAGACATTATTAAATTCAAAAGTGGAAAGGTTTTAGGGGATCCATCCATCTTTGAGGACTGATCCCTGGTGCAGCCAAGATTGATGAAACAAATGCCTCTTCTATGCTGTTTTGTAGTTTCACTTTATATACTTTTATTTTGAAAGCTGCTTTTGTAAAGGTAATCACAGCTTCAATCCACTTACTTGTGATTCCTGGTTGCTCTGCAGCTGAGCACTTAAGCATGAATGTAGTAAAACAACTTTTCTAATCTTCACATCTTCAGTTCATATTTATTTCTGAGTTGTGAGTTAAGCATATTATACCTCAGTCATTTAGCCATCTAGGCATACTTTAAAAATATATATTTAAGTCACACTTTATGGCTTTTCTATCACATTGATTTTTCAACACAGTATTTCACCTGGTCTTCTTACATGTGGATGAAGAGAGCAATGGACAAAAGCAACAGTCATTACTGTACCAAATAAAATACCAAAAGTGGAAAACTTCGTGATACCTCAATGATAATATGAAACTGCATTTTGAAAAAGGGAGAGTTTCTTTTTTTCAGAAAACATTCGGAGCCTGAGGTGTAGCTGTTCAGTTATTTCTTAGAAATTCATCTTCTGAGAAGCATTGGTACCTTTGAATGGGCCATTACAAGAAGTGGTATGTGAATGTGTGTATATACACATGAAGAAAATCCCATTTTTAATAATTGTCTGTTTGAAACTACCAGTTAGTTTATGTGCAGTTTTATATTTCTTGGCATTAATGTTTAACTTTCCAATGTACCAGGTTGCACTTAATTTGAAAGGATAGGTATTGTGTTTTACCCCTTCATTCTCTTTTCAGAAGTGTTAATTCTGAAATTTGCCTTCTAATTGAAGTTAGTAAAATAAACAGACTATCAGAGTCTCAAGAAAATTTGCCATTTGGCTATTCATATCCTCCTGTGCTTAGTTAGTGTCTGCCCTGATGTTTGTCAGAGCAGCTGCAGGTTGCAGTTTTCTTCTTTGTGCCATACAGCAGGGGTGAAAGCAAGTGTACTCTCGGGATTGAAGCTGTGGAAGAATTGGAATAGGGTATGAAGAGGACCAGACTGCTCTGATATATGAAAGAGCAGCATTACACTGAAGAATGTCCCCTGTGTTGTAACTCGCGAGTTCTTAGATGTTATAGTATACAGTATTATTTCAGTATATCTTGCATACAGTATTATTTCAGTATATCTGAGGGTTCAATGCAATTTTGGAGGACAAAGCATGTTCTAAGAGGTAAATCTTTTCAGTCTAGTTCCAATTTCAGCTTCAAATTTATAACCCGTTCCTTATTAGCAAGCGGACAATGAAAGATGTTTGATGATTCGGTGCTTGTCTAAAACTCAAACCTTCAGTTTCCTATTTGCTATGGGTTTGTTTATGATCTAAGGACAATCCCTTGAAGCTAGATCCAGACAAAGATTTAGGACCCTGCATTTAGGCAATGCAGTACCTAATTTTTCCAGCACACAGGCTGAGAGCAGAATTTTGAGACAGATACGAGGCCATCCTCTTTGGTGGATGAGGGACTGACTTAGAAAAAACACTGCTGAAGCCTTGTCACTGGAAAAAAAAGTAACATTCATAAGGCAAGAAAGGAAGTGTAACTATGTAACGTGGGTTTGGATACTTCAGACTTGGTGGAAGAAACCTGAATTCCAGTTCCCCCTCTGAAAGTCACTTCTGCATTTGACATGAAATAGTCATCAGAAAATGAACAATCTTCAGAGCGGGAATAGAGCTGTGCCTTCCAGCTGAGCTCCTACTGGGCTACAAAATCTACTTACTTTTGTCCATGCACATATTCTGTCTAGCCCTATAAATTTGCATGTTGTTGCACAAAGCTCATACTTGACAAAAAACATGAATAGTTTGTTTCTAACACTTGTCTGATCTTAGAGCTTAAGGTAATGTGTTCCTCTAGAAGGTGGGAGAGATTGGTTTCAATCTTGGTCAATACAATAGGTTATTATAATACGGTAAGTGCACTATCTTCAAGCTCCTTGAAAGTAAAGGGGACCTCTTATAGCTTGATTTTAAAGCAAGCAGTTGCTATTCCCCATCAGCAGGAGCCCTATCCTTTCTTGTATGCTCTGATTACTCTGATTGTGAAATACAAAGCAATGCTGTAATGTAGATATTACTTGACTTCATTCTCTGGCAAGTAGTTGCTGCAGAGGTAGGTTTTCAATTTTTCTTGCTTCTGCTTAAACAGGGACAACACAAGAACACTCAGCAGTGGAGACAGTAAGTGGAGCCTTGTAAAGAGATGCTGAAAGAGCAAGGGGTCTAGAGGGACAAATGGGTTTCCTGAGGGTTTGTGAAGAAAAGGTTGTGGGAAAGATCAGAGAATTCAGGTGGGTGTAGGAAATGTCGTTTAGTTTTGAGTGCCAGGAGAAAGGGAAAGATGGAGGAAGAAGGAGAGAGAGCAGCCTTGCTCTGCCTACACTCCTGGCCAATTTCCTGAACTCTTCTGCCACGGTTAGGGGGAGTAGGATCAGGGAAGCACCATCTGTGATGTGATGAGCCTCCTCCTAGGGTCCAAAAACTGAGTGCTCTGTGAACTTGAGACAGAGACTGGCTTTTCAGGCAGCAATGACTTACCCCTCTGTCCTATGATGTTGGCTAAGGAGGCAGTTGGCTGACCTTAGATGCTGCTTACTTTGCCAACTGCCTTCCTCCAGCTTTCTAGCTAGATCCCACTGTGGATGACCTTACTGAAAGTGATCCTTAGTGACCTGTTCTGCCACCTGTAAAACAGAGATTCTTAGAACCTCCAAACTGAGTAGTCCTCTGAGTAAAGTAAATACAAGGAGATTTTGAAGGGCGGAGAAATACTAATGAATGAGGGTACATAGGAATACAAGAGAGAGAGAGAAGGAGCTGGAGAAGTAGCTCTTCTTTTTTTTTGGAGGGGAAGATTGCTTTGTAGCACATCTGATGGAATTCAGTTTAAAATTAAAACTTTATATTTGGAAAGTACAAAAATACACATTTCAACTTCCTCTAGTTTCTCTCCTGTTTTTCCATTAACAGTTCAGAAAAATTGCAAGACATTCCCAAAGTGGGTTAAATCTTCATCATTCCTGAGAGCATTATGGCTGAAAACTGTTGCCTAGCTCTAAAGGGCACCTCGCTGAGGATCACCTGATTAGCCTACTCTGATAGTTCCTTCACTGGAACACATATATTTTGGACATTGACAGTAGAGTGCTGAGTCTGGCCTGCATGTTTGTGCACTCTGCACAGTGTGAGAGAGAGCTGTGCCTTTCGACAGTGGCTGTATCTGCTAACAGGGTCCCAGGACCTCATGCCATGGATTTTTTCCACATCACGTGATTCCTTCCTCTATGGGGCTCCTGTGCACAGAAAGTCGGATCAGTTAAGAAATCGGTCTATATCTTACCCAGAAGCAGTACTAAGAAGGTGTGACAGTCTTGGGCAAAACATGCGTGAAGCTATCAATCCACAAAATACCAAGCTAATTATTTTGCCTACTGTAATTGCTCTCAAATATGCTTTCATAATGGAATTGTTTTAAAATGTATTGCTAGGGTTTTTCTAACAGCAGTATTCCAATTCCTGTAAGAGAGATTTATGTTGGTGGGCTTTTAGTTTTTTTCTCCCCTTTCTGTCTTTTTTGTGGGAAGGAAGACATCATGTCATATACATTATATGGATCTTATGTGCCAAAATATATGCAGCAGAGATGGCGTATAGAATGTCCTAATTTTGCTTACAGTCATCTCATTAAACTTCTCCCGTTCTGCTTTTGACCACAGTCGATACAATTTTGCACGTATGAAGTTGTACACCTCCAGGAGCTTTAAGAAAGGAGGTGGAGTGCTTAGTTTGTGTCTTTTATGCCAGCAATATTTCTTTTTTATATTGAATCCTTTTGTATTGTTGGAAGAAAACAAGCAACACCTATATTTCCTGAATATCTGTCTTCTTTACCCCCTCTGACCTTTTTGTCAGACAAAAAGTTCAGGGCTATAACTGTGATGTGAAGCATTTTGTGTCATTCTTCCTCTTTTACCCTTGCTCTTTAGAGCATTCTGAAGAATTCTTTATGCCATACCCTGTGATCATTATTAGTGTTAGAGGCCAGGCAGAGTATTTTAATGCATCCAGGCTGACAGGTCAAGGTCACGTCACTGGAGATGTGGTGCCTGACAGGTAAATCACTCTGAAGTTGTAAATCAGAAAATAATCTGGTTTACAGCTGTAGCATGTCGCCACCTAGCTTTACTTCTGTTCCCTTTTTCTCCTTTAAAATTTAGTATTTCAAAAGTCTAGGTAATTCACAGGACATTTTATATTCAGATAAGTACCTTCCTGTCCATCACCTATCTGCTTTTTTATCTTATGCTATGAGCCACTATTTAATCTTTTAATTTATTTGGCTGATTTTGTCAATCGTCAGTTCAACTCCCTCTCCCTTTAAAAAGACTGCATGCAGTGCAGTTATTGCCATATGAGGTGTAAATTAATGATAGATTAACAGTGATCTGTTAAGGCTGCTTTTCTGAATTGCCTTTTTAGAACAGAGGAGGAATGTGTACAGGCAACTGTGAAAGAAACCACTGTTGTCTTAGACCACTTCTATGGAAGTACTCTACTAATATCTGCCCCAGCCTGTTCAGGTTGGATTAATGTGGAGAACATTATAATTTTGGAATTATAAAAAGACAAAAATGTTAGACTTATTTTTTTTCAATGATAGTTAAATTGTTGGATAGAACTTATAAGAGCTGTCTCTGCTCTCTCCTTAATTGCTACAACATAGTGATAGTCTCTTCAGATCACCATTTATATCCTGTGCCAGATCAGCATTTTTGTAGAATGATCTCAGCTTAATATTCAAATAACTTCAAGATGATCCAAAATTATGAAGACTGTAGTATCCTACTATTTTCATTACTGATTATTGTCTTACTAGAAGATGACCATTACACATAGAAAAAAAATTCAAATGTGATTGAAGACAGAACTATTTTCTAAAATTTAATACCAAACTCAAACTTGTTTCTAATTTCAGAAGGCTAAAATATGAGGAATTCATTTTATTGTCATTCAATTTTCCACAGTTGTGTTGGAAATAGTATGTTCCCATTTATTTTATATTGTATTGTGTTGTGTTATAATTTAATGGTGAAGATTTTTTTTTTTTTAACCACAGCAATTAAACCAAGGTTGGGCTCACAAAATGCACTAGGCAGATTTAAAACAATGGTGGCTTAACCATATATAGCATTTCTATATTTGGGGATTCTAGAGGATTTGCCTCCTTTCCTCTTGTCTGTTTTAATTGTTACATAACTTTTGTGGTTTGCCCTACAGACTTCAAGGTCAGTTGGAGAGCAGGAAAATCCTTTCTTTGCTTATTCTCTTTTCTAAGATTATGTAAACAGACTTCCAGAAAATACACCCCTTTCCTCCTCCTCACTCCGAGGAGCTAACAGTTCAGCAGGTCAGTTCTGGGGAGAATATTTCAAGGATGACTAATAACTAGACATCTTTTAGAAAAATAGGAGAGTTACTATAGAGAGAGCTTACATGAACCACTCCAGTGCTTTGCTCAAGGAAATTTCTCAGCCTTTCTCACCAGTATGTAAAAGGAGGCAGGGTCTTAATTCTTGACTCTTGTGGGCTCCTCAGCTGAACTCTGAACCTTAGAAAAATTAGTAAGAATGTATAATAGCTGCAAATTTAGTTTAGAAACTTAGAATTACTTCAGTTGGCATTAGACGTAGAAATATTTTACTTGGTGAATGGAATCGTCTATTTTTGTTTCTGTAGGGTTTGGTTTAGCACAAAATGAGGAAGGAGTGTTTAGTTCTTTCTGCGACTTCCTAAGAATCAACATTTCATCCCCAGTTCACCTACTCATGGTATCAAACAGTGACAGTTTTC
>VYZV01023309.1:0-22573 GCA_013401275.1 Pandion haliaetus | reverse complement strand
CACTAAGACAGGCAATATTTGCATGACTGGCCAGTATAAGCTCTAGTTAAAGAGTTGAGTATGATCTGCCAGCATCCTACCTGTGGTTGCCTTGCATTATTTCTCCATCACCTTGGGCTGCTGAAAATATTGTGTCACATTTGTATAACAATTGGAGAAGTACATTTATGTTTTGTGTTTGGATATTTGGACTACCTCTTTACAGAAATGGCTTTTTCAGTGAATGAAAGAGGACAGGGAAAATTAATTTGATTTTTAAATGATAGAAAAATGCTAGGAAATCATATGTGTGTCTCTTATGCCCTAAGGAATAGGGAAATGGTAGTAGTGCTCTGGGTTTTGTCTAACTAATATTAGTGGAGCATTAATAATGGACTATTACTGTGAGTTATCATAGTTTGTACAAAATATTGGTAGTTGCAGTATGTGTTTACTGTAAGATATATTTCCTGAAAAATCTAGTAAAAATGATCATTTAGGAAATACACTCCTATTTTTATTGAACTCTTTTTTTTTTTTAAATGAAAGATACTGCATGCATTAGTGGCTTTGGCTGAAGAGGTCGCACTTCTTTGAAGTTTTTCTAGCACCCCATGGTTTCTTATGCAGTTCTAGTTCTATTTTTTCATTTAAAAAATTACTATTCTCTCACATCTCTCAACAGTGTCAGATTTAATGTGGGGGCAAGTGATTTCTGTGAGAATGCCAAATGCAATTATGAAATACCTAATTCAGTCACATTCTTGAATTACCTACCCTTGGTCACACTGCGTACAATTCATAATTCTCACTCTTTCCCATTGTGCCAAGTTCAATGGAATCAATCTTGTTCTGTACAGATCAGGCTTAAAGTCAGGGTGGAAAAAATGAAAGTATGATCCTGTTATTCTTTAACAGAGGGGCGTGCCATCCAGAAGGTAATCTTGATTTCCAGTCTCCTCTCCCAGGATGGAAATTTAAAATAAGCTGGAGGAGACAGATAAAAACAAGAGGAATGGGCAGGTTGTTGGTGACTGTTTTCCTCCCCCTGCACATATCAGCAGAAGGGGCTGGGACCAGTGGTCCTCTTGGCTGGTCCTTGGGGTGGTATCTGTGGGTAGAGCAGTGGGACTGGAGTCCTCTGTGAGGGCCCTGTGGGTGAAACAGGGTCTCCCTCCTCTTGGGTGATGGTGTTACAAAGGGCAGTCCCTGCCATCGGAGCCACCTCCTGCACTTTTCAAATGACTCTGTGAAAGCCAAAGCCTCAGGTGAGTTCTGACAGTGCCACGTGAATTGGGTAGGGGAGTAGCTGGGTTTGGGTTGCGGAGGGAGGACATAAGTGTCAAGTTTTCAGGGCAGGTGAGAAGGTCTTTGCTTGTGTCTAACTTCAGAAGAATAGCAGTAGGTAGCAATTTGAGAGCAGGTACCCTCCAGGTTAGATGGCAGGTAAGTAGGATTTGGAGGGGCCCCGTGAGGTTGCAATGCACTTCAGTCTGTGAGGTCTGAATTCGGCCTACATGCTGAAGGAAATTCCTACTTGCTGTAGGAAACTTAAGTCTTATTTTGATCTAGTACTAACAGCTGATTTTGGCAAGAATCCTGCTGTGTTTGGTCTCTTTCTTAAGCAAATTCTTACATTTGCAAGTGTAAATACAAGCTTGCCATGTGACCACAAAACAAACTGCCTGTGCTGGCCCTTTGATATGTTCTAAGTTGCGTTTGCTAAATTAATTGGCTAATTAGAGCATGAGGACAGAGAAAGCTGGGCATGAGGTAGTCATGTTTTCTTTCTAAATAAAATCTAAGTTCTGTTCAAGAAAAGATGCAAATATATGCACTTAGATGTTTAAAAGACTTGTTGCAAATGGTTACTAGTGTGGTGAGCTTTGGACTTAGTTAAGCAAAAAACTATCTCTCTGTTTCTTCCCAAGATTGTTTGTACAAATTGTATGCTTTCCTACCTACAAAGAACAAATTAAAATGCAGTCCTATAATGCAGCCTGTTAAAATGATGCTTTTCTAAGGTTTCTTACTTCACTAGAGGAGATGAAGAGGGTTTGCACGCTCTGTTCTCTTCTAGGCAAATCTGCAGTGTTCCAGCGTATAAAACATGCTGTACTGTGCAATGACTGTGCTTTGAAAAACACTGAAACAACTATTGGATGTGAGGCTGTCTCCAACAGTCCGTCTTCAATATTTGTATTTACAAAGATGTTGTGAATCCAGCACAGATTTGGGAGGAAGCCTGGGGAAGTGTCATAAATGCATTTTTATACGAGTAGAAAAAGGAGCTGCTCTTTAGGTTTCCAGACTGGGAAATGGCTATCGTAGAAAATCAAAGCTTTGCTCAGTACGTTCAATTATTGAAACCTCTTGGGTCCAGTCTTTCCCCGGAGCTCATGATAAATTCTGTTCTCTGATTCTTTGGAAGAAATCATTATGGAAATGAAGAAAAAGCCACACAGACAATCATAGGGAAGCTCTTTTTGAATAAAAAGTATGCAAGCTACTAAAATGAGAAAATGCCCATT
Organism: Pandion haliaetus; assembly: GCA_013401275.1. Classification (NCBI taxonomy): domain Eukaryota; kingdom Metazoa; phylum Chordata; class Aves; order Accipitriformes; family Pandionidae; genus Pandion; species Pandion haliaetus. The sequence goes on along the minus strand of VYZV01023309.1, from coordinate 20,063 downwards.
CCTTTCTTCAAGAATAAGACTTAGCTCAGAAAATACATTTCTATGGTGGATTAGTTTTATATTTTTGCACTTACGCTGTTCCTACCGTCCAGGAGGAATTATCTAAAAATTCATTGAAAGGTGATAATGGAAAGAAGATTAAGCATTCTGATACTAGAGCTTTGTAACAACAATTAGACAGTACACATAGATTAAACAGTGACATAGATTTCAAAAGTCACTGAAGCACTTAAAGGTTTCTGAGAATACTCACAGCAAATTCTGGAAGGGCCTGGCCTGATACCAGAAAGCACAGTCCTGAGTTGTACATTTAAGCTCCCGACGTAACACAGGTGGCTACAGCGAGGCACCTAGTACTAACCTATTAGTTACTATTAACATCTCTTTATTAATAATTTTCTTGATGAGAAACTTAACATCCTGTACCTCCTCAAGCTGAAGAGACGAACATCAGAGGTGCCCTTAGAATTCACAGACCAGCACTGCCTCTGAAAGTGGGCATCTCTGCTCTCTCTTTGAAAAAGAGACAGAATACCACATCCAGAGGAAGAGTCTCAACTGTCTCCTTCCTTACCTCTACACAACACAGTGCTATTTATAATGGCCTTCCTTGGTCAAAAATGCACACAAAATTACACACAAGATTACACTTTAATACAGAATTTAAAATCTGGTGCCAGATTGATTTGGAGGAAATATCTTTATGCATTTTGTATTACTTCTAACGGTTTTTATATCTCTTTCTCTTTAGTGGCTGCGTCCCAGCTTTCATCTTCTGTACTGTGGTTATTATAAAAGGAAAGTCGTGAAGGTTAACTGGAGCACTTTCATGGTGGTCATGTTTTTGATGTATTGAAGAAGGCTGCTTTACAGTAAAGGGCAAAGTATAACCGACTTTATAAAGTCAGGGGATGCAAAGGGGCATCTTAGGTGAATGAGAGATTTGACCTGAGGTGTTTATTTAATCAGTTCTGGAGCCTGTTGTCTTAAGTTTATAAGCAGTGTAACTGATGGACATAGTGTATTCTACAGGGTGATCTACACAAGTGTATAAAGCTATGCAAACCCCCCCTACTTTTAGTTGCTTTAGCATGACTTCAGGCTATTTTAGTTCAGCACAAACCTCTTTTTTCTTTTTTTTTTCCCTTGTATGGCTTTTTTGTAGCAGAAGTGTCCCCTGCCATGCCACTCTCTGGGCCTTCTTCCTTCTCTCTTTATTTGGGATTCTGTTATAACCAAACATCTCTCATAACCATGTTCGGTTGACATCTGAACTGTACCCTCAGCTGTAATATTTGTTCAAAAAAGTATTTTTAACCAGTGGAAAAGAAAGACCTGTACGAGCACAGAAACTGCACATTGTGCCCATAAAGGTACACTGTGCATTTTCAGTGGTTAAAATAAAGAGGTGTGAAGCAGTCTGTGTTCTTAAGAGTCTGCTTATACTAAGTTCAAGTCTTCAGCAGTTACATTGTACCAGGGCTACAAATCTAGACTGAGGTGGTTCTGTTCTTCTTAGAGCTTTTTCTTTAATTCCATTAGCATTTAGTAAGATGGTAGCTCCTTTAGTATGTAGGTACGTAACTGTAAGTGGATAGTCTCTCCTTTACCTGAATAACTACTTATTTCAAAACCACTAATGGTTTTTCAAATTAGGTAAAATGCAAGACCTGTACAAGATTCTTTTCCATGCTGTCTTTTAGCAGATACTTAGTTAAAATAGCCTTTTGCTATTAGAGAGAAGAAATCATCAGCAGAATTGCAAGTGTGGTCTAGTGGAAAGGAAAGAAATTACATTTCCATCCAATTCCAAGCACAAATCTACTGCAGAGACAGCTTTCTCTATAGGTTGTACTTACTTGCTCTCCTTTCTATAAGCACTGGGAGCATACAGTTGCTGTTACCTTGACTTTCTCATAGTGTGGCACAAGTCAGATATCATCCCAGGGTGACTCTTCAGAGGTTAGCATATGTATGCTAATCAGATAAGGGAAATTTCGAAATCTACAAGAACAATTGCTGAGGATTAAAAAGAGAGCATAGTGATTTCAATTTAATAAGTTATTTTTTATATTGGTCCACCAGTATTGAATTGTCATAGATGCTATCCTTTTGCTAAGTTAATTTAAAAAAATGCAATTTGACATTTAAGTTGGTGTTTTAAGTTGACAGAACTTTATGGTTTATGAAATTCTATTTATCAGTTTTCCTGAAAAGTTAAAGCACAGTGTCTGATAATCAGTACTGAGGTCTAAACCAGAATACAGTCTAAGTCAAAGAGCAAATAGGCCAATAATAAAAATGGTCACCTCTATTGAACAACCAAGGTCAGCTTTTGCATTAAAACTATTTATATGAGAATGTGATGGGCTAACCTTATACTGCAGCAGGTGTAATTTTATCAGATTACCAAATCTAAAGCCTGCCCTTGTCCTTAAACCTACTACCATTTGATAATTTTTATGTTTAAAGTGAACAAGCTGCTTCAGAAATACAATCATAAGTAAAACAAAAGAAATCTTTAAACTTTGTGCAGATGCACAGCAGAGGCGCATGGCTTGCATAGCCTCCACTACATATGGTTTATGAACAAGCCTTTGAGCTCCAAATACGAGCATTGTGGTGAGTGATGGAACAACGTCTATGTTAATGGTATTGGTGAGCATTTCTGTACACAATAGTCTTCAGCTGAAATGAGAAATTTCAGAATACCTTACGGAGCAAGAAAATGCATTATCCTGTCATTTTTATCAAAGCAGTCACTAAATGATTAAAGTGCTTGGGAAACTGGTGTGTTAAATAATCTAGTTTGTCATATTTTTGTACTTACTGTTTGTATTATTGTACACATCTATATGCAAAACCATCTGTATAGAGCCTACAGAATATGAAAACAAGTATTGAGTAGCTTGTAATAAAGTAATAATTGACATTTGTTATTTCTTTTCTTAATATGCATTTTTCCTGGACCTACTGTTTTGTTTTGTTTTGTTTTGTTTTAAATTGACCTTTATTATATGGCTCCTTAAGTTAATTTAGTATTGGTAATTACTTCATCGGCAAACGTAGGAAGACTATTAGCTTGAAGCGTCTTGAAAAATGAGATTCTAATCAGCGGGTCCCCAAACAGTTCTATTCTTTTTACATTATCAGGTAAAAGCAAAGGTTTTCACAGAAACACCAAGTGGCTGAGGTTGGCAGGGACCTCTTGAGATCATTTCATCCAACCCGCTCAAAGCGGGGTCACCTAGAGCTAGTTGCCCACAACTGTGTCCAGTTGGGTTTTGAGTGTCTTCAACAATGGAGACTCTACAACCTCTCTGGGCAACCTGGTCCAGTGTTTAACCACCCTCACAGTAAAAATCTTTTTTCCTTGTGCTCAGATAGAGTTTTCTGTATTTCGGTGTGTGCACGTTGCCCCTTGTCCTGACACTGGGCTCTGCTGAGAAGATCCTGGCTCCATATTCAGTACTCCCCCAGTTTGGTACACATGGATAAGATCCCCCAAGCCTTCTCTTCTCCAGGTGGAGCAGTTCCAGCTCTCCCAGCCTCTCTCGTATGACAGAAGCTCCGATCCCTTCATCATCTTTGTGGTCCTTTGCAGGACTCAGTACAGTAACTCCATGTCTTGGGGCTTTTTTAAGAGACTGGGGAGCCCATCACAGGCCATTACAAATATGGCCTCACCAGTGCTGAGCAGAGAGGAGGGATTCCTTGACCTGCTGGTAATACTTTGCCTCATGCAGCCCAGGAGGCTGTTGGTCTGCTTTGGTGCAAGGAGAGGTTGCTGGCTTGTGGTCAGCTTGGTGTCCACCAGGACCCCAGGACCTTCACTGCAGAGCTACTTACCAGCTGGTTGGCCCCCAGTGCTTACTGGTGTATGGTGGTGTTCCTCCCTGGGTGCAGGATTTGACACTTCCCCATTTCTCCAGCTATCCAGGTCCCTCTGGATGGCAGCATGACTGTCTGGTGTGTTGGCCACTCCTCCCAGTTCTGCATTGTGAATGATGAGGGTATGCTTTGCCCTGTATTCCAGGTGATTAAAGACAATGTTAAGCATACTGGCCCCAGTATTGCTCCTGCGGGTACACTGTTGGTGACTGGCCTCCAGCTGGACCTTGTGCTGCTGGTCACACCACTGTGCCTGGTGGTATATCAGCCTACCTTTCTGTCCACTGATGCAGTCCGTGCTTTGACAGCTCGTCAATGAGGATGTTATGGGAGATGATGCCAAAAATATTGTTAATGTGGCAATAAACACCACCTGCTGCCCTTCCTTCACCCAGCCAGGCAGTCATCTCATTGTAGCAGGCTATCAGCTTGGTTTTGGTGACCTCGTTTAGAACTTAACCAGCTTTGGTGTTATCTGGCATGCGAATACACTTTTTTCAGGTGAGCAATGCACAAGCGGGTGCCACTACCAGTAGTAGGTGAGCAGAACTGCCATATTCCCGTGGAATTCCCCAAACCTTTCAGTGTTTATATATCACAGAACATCAAATAACTGGTATAAATGGCATTAGTAATGTAAAATGCGGAAAACCACCCTCCAGTCTGGTTTTCTGTTTTTTATTCTTCCACACTTCTCTACACAAGCATATTACCATATAATCTTTCTGATTTTTAAAGATTTATTGTCAGCTTGGCTGTTGTGTAGGCTACTGACTCTTCACAGGTGAGTGGGCTTGCTGCAGAAGTTCAGTGAAGCCATGCTCTTTGCCTAACGTGGTGGCATAGGACAGGGCACCAGTGTCAGTGCCTGTTTGCAGCAGCTGTTCCAGGCCTTCTATAACTCTTGTTGGTCTAAGTACTGTGTATTTATATTTTCCTCCCTCGAATATTGATTTAACAGCCTCTGTAATATCCCTGCCTCAGGCTATTCTTTTGTGAACAACATATTGTGAGAAGCATTTTTACTCTCTGTTGGCTAGTAGCATGAAAGTGTAAGTGATGGGATGGATACCAGATAACTCAGTTCTAGCAGGCTATTTGGCAGATAGTATCTTCCCTGGGAAATTGATAGATGATCTTTTGTATCTCTTCTAGACTTGCTGCTCCCTATCTCTAGAGAAATCCCCTCTACTAGGGTTTGTTGTGAAGCTCTTGGAAAGACAGCTGTGGTCCTTGGGTTTGAAATTTTTGTCCTGACTTGTATCAAGGGACTGACTCTTCATCGTCATCACCCTTCTTTTGTATAACAGGCAGACAGGCATGAGAAGCCCGGTCTTCTCGTCCTAGAAGATGCACTCTTATGGCAGCTTTTTGGAGAAGTGAGCTCACAGTGGGCAGGACTAGAGTAATAATTTGCAAGGCTTCCACATGTACAGTGAGTAGCTGGTTTTAGTTTTCTTTCCAGCTGCCAGCAACTGACTCCTTGGTGGTCTGTAGAGGTAAGGCTGGAGTCCTCTAAAAGCCTATATGCTCAGTAAAATTGTTATTTATTTTTTGGTATTTTTTTCACGTTTTGGTAGGAGAGTCAGTGTCTTGGTAAAGTGTATTTTATTCCATCTGCAGAAATAACTCATGTGGGCAGATGTAATTAATAAGAAATTCAGATGAAGCGTGCTGTCACTAGGCAGAGAAAAACAGAGGCATTAGTCAAGGTATAGCGAAATTGGCATTAGTAGTTTAACTCATGTAAATTAATCACACTAGCTGTGTCATAGTTTTGGCACCATTATTTGTAGTTAACTGTTGTCGCTGATGGTTATGGTTGCCGTTCTGTCTCTTAGTCATGAAATTAAGGTGCCGCAGAGGAATGAATGAAGGAACACTGGCCTGATGGCATTCTCCCTGCTTGAAGCTGTGCAGCCTGAAAAATGGTTCTGCCGCACACAGGGCAACTCAAGTGCTGCTAAATGTACCTGTGATTAGAAGATGAGGCATTTGCCAGCAGTGAAAGTATCTGCATTCTGTGAAATTAAGAAAAACATGCTATCACATTAAACAAACTTCTTGAGTTGAAAGAAATATAGTACTTGTCAGTTCAATATTGAATGTAGTGTGCTTATATCCTTCTAATCAGACATTGTTGCAGCATTACAATTACTGTCTTTTTGTGAACTGAAAATTATTTTCCCTTTATTGTACCAATACTAACAAGAGTGATCTCATTAATTCTGTGTTAATTTAGAATGCCAAATTGGGAAGTAACATTACAAAACTCTTGTAGGCATCTAACTGAAATGTGCACGTGGATTCTGTAGAAACTGTTTTTATTATGTCTGTTTATTGGCATATGAGCTTCATCAGAAAATGCACATTTTAAACACACTTTACTCAGTGTCGCTGGTCCATTGTCTGCTGTTTAATTTCTCCCAGCAGAGACCTATGAGACCTGTTTTGCCTTCCAAATAACTGATTCCTCATCCATTGTAATAGGGTTTCAAAAACCAAATTTGCAAAACATTTGTTAGTGTAGCAGTACATTATTATGTGCCTTTAGGGAGAGAGGCACATTCTGAAAATGAAAAAAAGGAGACCAAAAAAAGACTTTCTCCCACCGTTGTGGGAGATGCACACCATTGCATGTATGCTGTAGGGTGGGGTGCTCAGTATCATACCTTTTCATCCAAGCATCCATCTGAGCCCTCTGGATGGCATTTCTCAGTCCATACTCAATTCCTTTGCCCCTTTGCTGGCATGGAAAAGAAGTCATCAGTGGCTTTGGGGGAAGCCCTCAGCGTGAGGACCCAGGAGAGTGGCTGTTGGGACTGGCTGCATGATGGAGAGTTCAGGAGGCATCAGTCAAGAAGGGGATGCTTTCCCAAGAGTGCACCTGATGGGAAATTCAATGATCTTCATCCCCCTGTTTTATGCACAAGTCTAAGGAGCTCATGGGGTGGGTCCCCATCAGCAGCATTTCTGTTTCAGCATGTTGTTGTGGTCTTGAGTAGCAAAGTGCTTTCTTTTATCATCATGAAAAGAGACGGCTGTTTTACCATCTTTCAAGCCACTTCTGCAAAGAGCTCTTCCCAGATGGATTTTGACCATATATAAGAACCTGTCCTTAGTATTTCTTTGTTTGGAGCAGATGGGTTTACTGCTTTGAAGGCAGACAGCAGTGATAAATGACATTGCTTTAAAAAACATATGCCTTACTTCTTTCTGTAGTGTTTTGTCCACCACTGCTTGCTTTTCCTCTATGGAAAATACCTGGGGTTCTTTGGATGTTGCCGTTAAATGAGAACAGCAACGTATGTGCTACTTAAAAATGAAATCATTGTTCTCCAGAGCTGCAGTCAGGGAGATAACAAACATTACTATTCCTTTTGTGGACGCTGTCACAGCAATATCTGAGTGCTCTGCCATTCATCTGCAAAGTACGGGAGAATTACTCTGCTGCTCCCAGTGGTCAAAAATGAGGCACACAGGGATTAAATTATATGAGCAAGGTCAGGTGCATGTATCTGAAGCCATAAAGGCTACATAGATCCTTATCTTAATAACAAAACCATCACTCTTTATCATTTTTTAAAAGAAAACTTTGCTGGTTTAGGGCAAATATATCATGTAGTAGAGAAATGAGATGCTTTACTTCTTCTTAATCTGTTCTCCTAAGTTACTTCTAGGTGCTGGTAGTGAGGAGAAGTCTGCCAAAATGTAAGTTGTCTCCACCTCTTGGCATGTGATGTGTGTCACATATATGTCACATATATGATCTTCCTTCATGCCATGGGAGTGATGGCTTCTTGAGGTTTCTTCTGCACCCACTTCCTGTGATTTCTATTATTTCAGTGTATCACATCTCATCCAGGTCTATCAGAACCTGTAGTCAGTCTCCTTAGCCGAGTGATTTTGATATAGGCTCTTTTTTCTTTAGGAGTGATTTTTATTTTTTTGTCCTCAAGTGAATGCCAAAAGCATGTTTAACTCCACCATTTTGAAGTGATAAACTAAGGTAAACTAAGAAAAAGTTGGAACATTCTGACCAAGTCTAGTGTGCAAGTTGGCCACTATGTGATATAACTGATTCCACCAAACTCTTCTCCTTTATAGGAAGGTGCTGTTGAGGGAGGAATCTGGAATTCTTAATGGTGTTTCATTACAGCTGTTAATGATATATATTAAATCAGTTATTTCTATGTTTAAAACATGACTTCCTGAGAAAAGTAGTTTGCCCACTTGGCTGCAGCCTGCTGTGTGCTGTCTGATTATCCATAAAATTTAAAACTAGTATTTTGAAATCACTACTGGGTTTAAGTCTAGACTTGTGCATTCCTGGGTGAACTGCATCAAGCTGAGAGGGAGGCCCAAGCATCCAGGGGCATCCCTGTGGAATGGAGAGGTCTAGGAAGAGAGAATCCACGTTTCCAAATGGTGCTTGTTTCTCATCAGCTGTGGAATATTATGTTTACTGCAGAGAAACCAAACCCTAGAAAACTGAGAACCTGTAGATCAGAAGCAGTCTGATACAGAGCGATATTAAATGACTACAAAATGTAAAAGATGTATAGAGATTTTAAGGAGAACCATTTGTCTTCCCATGTTCAAGATTCAAGCTAAATTAAAGCAAGGTTTTCTTCAGTGGGTAGAGATTAAAGAAATAAATTGACATAATAAAGGTATATAAGACTGGATAGCTTCTAATACCAAACAAATAACAATGCATATCCAGTTATGGAATACTTACACTTACTCAGTTATAACTGAATGCATGTTGAAATTCAGTTGGATAAAATCTACATTTTTATCATTTCCTTCTTATCTCAATTCCTTCTTTTTCAGCTTCTGATATTTCTCTAATGGCCAAGAAGGAACTTTTCTGAAATTTTACGAGATTGATATCAGGTGGTATCTGAATACTGCTTTTAAATCTCAAAATATCTTCAGAATTAATACACTAGGATAAAAAGTATGTGTTCTCTTTATTTTAATGGAATACTTACATATGTATTTAGTAAAACAAATGTTTAAGTTTAATATTTCTCTGCTTAAGGTATTATTTGCAAAAAAGTCAGTGTAGGGATGATCTCTAATTTGGTGTTCACCAGTTGAGCTTTAATATTTGTTTCATCCCAATATTTAATAAACAAACCACAGAACTCTTCAGTTTACACCATCATCTGCAGTGGGGGAGGGGGGAGGAAGCAGCTTTCAATGTTTAAAGATGCAGAGATAGTTGAGTCATTTCCTCTGAATATGTGTTGAAACATATTCACATATCAAGACTTATCTTACTTTCGGTCTGAGTAGCTGCAGTTCACAGCAGTAGTCAAATGATACTTGCACAGAGCTGTTGCTACCAGCTGGAGTTGAGCAGTATTACTGAGCAGTTGCCAGCTCGAAAGGCTAATTCAGATTTGCAGGTATCTTTGTGAAGCAAAAGGTACTGAATTCACTCCTGTAATACTATTTTAAATAGGTGAAACCTGGAGGACATTCTCAATTTGGACCCAGTAAGGTAGGAATTTAGGTTTTTTTGAAAGGTCTAACATGCTCAGATATAGTAGTATATGCATCCTGCTTTAAAATGTAGGTAATATAAAACTCTGTTCTGAAAATAATTAAATGTTTGCTTTTGATGGAAACTGCATGCCCTAAGTGGATAATACAGAACGAGGAAAAGTGTTTCTTCAGTTTAGAGTATACAAAATCACACAGAGAGAAGCATCACTCACTCACAGGTAGACCGATGTCTGCAGTCCTTTAGAATATAGGAGATTTTCTGAAATCTCACTGTTGTCATTCTTCTGCTGAATTCTCCATATAAACAGAAGAATCTGTCAATTTAATTACTTACAGGTTTGGTAGTTTGAAGACCATTATTCTTCCTTTTAGATTGCTCTCGGATACCTGTCTTATGGTGAGTAGTTTGTGGATTTTTATGAATTTTGTTGCTGTAACACACTGTCATTCCTTAATGGCAAGTGAACATATCTAAATATCTAGGCAGCACATGGTCAGGTAAATCTAGCTTTGATTGGAAAATTGGAATCTTATTTTAAAACGTTTTTGCCATTTATATTTATCAGACCAGTGTTATCCTTGTAACACTGGTCTTTTGAACTATTGAGTACAACAAGCACTGAGGAAGTTACTCTTAGAACCAGTTTAGTGTTGTTTTAGCAACACTATTGCTGTGTTTGCTTTAAAATTAATTCAGAAATAATACAAATGCCATGTTCTGATAGTTGTATTTTCCAAAATTTAAAATACAATTTTGTCATATAATTTAAATATAAAACTACTTCTGAATAAACTAGGTTATGTAAAGTGTGTGCATATTTATGTATATAATTGATTATGATTAATAATATGGAAAATTAGGAATATTTTAATATGGTTTTCTCTTGTGAAAATGTGGACAGTGTATTTTTAAATACGATGACTGAAGATAATTGGTTTTTTGAGAGAATTATGCAGATGGCATATATGTTGGCTTCAGGTATTTATCTCATTTTGAAATGGAGACAGCCAATTGTTCACAGATCATTTTTGATATGGATGTGACACCTGTCTCTAGTTGCCAATTGTGTTATCCTTCATGTGCCATGCCTGACATAATTTGCAGTGTAATTCTGCACTCTTCAGGCAAGTGAGAGGATTTTTGTGTGTGGTATTGCAAGTTTCTCTAGAGATGATGGAAATGCTAGCTGTCAGAAATTAGGATAGTGCTGCATCTTCCAGAGACTTAGTCTTTGGAAAAAAGTAGAAAAAGGAAATGTAGACATGATATTAATGCTTCACAGCTTGATAGTTTTAGGAATTTAAGGTTTATTTTTGACAAAAAAAAAGTATGTGATTTTTGTATTTCCAGTGTATTTCCATCCCCTTACAGACTGCTCTTACTTCCCCATTTACTTTGTGTGTGCATCATGTATTCATGAGTGCAAGTGCATGTGTACTTGCAAAAATGTACTCAGCCCATGTAAATTTCAGTAATCTTTTTAAAAACGAAATGGCACAGGAGTGCTCATTCTTTCTGCTTTTCCTGGGAACTGAATAATTCTGCACAGATGAAAGTCTGATCTGATTTGTTTCATGATGATTTTCATTTATTCTGCTTGAAGCAAATTTTTTTCATTTTTGGAAAAGATTATACTCTTGGGATTTTTGAGAGTGCAGGTAAATGCACTCTCAAGTGTATGCAGGAAGCAACGTCATGTTTATGTAGTCATACACAATATGTCTTCTTGTACCTTTGAAAATAATGGTTTTCTTTACAGAAAAAGATTGGAATGTGCAGGGGAAGGGTTTAAGTAAGTTACAGTATATGTGAGCATTGCAGCATAAATGCAAGGCATATATATAGGCTTGTTTTGAAGTGTTCAGGGTTTATGCGTATCTTGGACATACTCTGCTCATAAGGGGTGGAGCGGATGGTAGTTCTGAATGTCAGCTGCAGCACTGCCGTACCAGTGCAACCAGAAGTGGAAGGCAAACCAACACTTTGAGGAAAGGTAGCTGAGGTCAGCATATACTTTATTTATTATGATACTGCAATGCAATAGAGAATCACAGTATGGCCGAGGTTTGCAGGAGATAGCCCAGTTGAGCCTCTTGCTCAAAGCAAGGTCATCTCAAGCAGGTTGGCCAGGACCACGTCAGAGCAGGTTTCGAGCAGGGACACCTCTGGGCAACCTGCTCCAGTATTTGACCAACCTAATGCAGAAAAAGTATTTTTTTCTTATGTTTAAAGTGATATATCCTATTTGCCATTTCTGTCACGGGTCACCGCCAGGAGCCTGGCTGGTATTATACACAGGAGTAGGACCCCACCTCTTGGAGAGGAAGGTCCTCTTCTCGAGGCGGAGCAGTTGCAGCTCTCTCAGCCTCTCTTCATACAGCAGATGCTCCGATCCCTTCATCATCTTTGTGACACGTTGGACTTGCTGCACTGTGTCTGTGTGTCTCATACCAGGCAGCCTCAGCACTCCAGATGCAGCCTCACCAGTGCTGAGTAGAAGGGGAAGAAGTGTTGAGTGACCCCCTAAAACTGAAAATAAGCTGTTGAAAAAGGCGGAGGGGTCATGAAAAACCCCCTTTAATTAACTTTTTCTAGGGTTTTGTTTTACACTCAAAATAGATTTTAAAGTGTTACTCTCTAATCAATTTATCAAGGCCATCTACACATTTAGTTTATTTTTTAAATTACCTTTCAGTTAGAGGTGATCATTTTGTAAACAGTTGTAGGAAATTTTGGTACCTAAGACTGAGCCCAATAATCAGCTTCACATTCCCATGGGATAAGATAGCCTGTTGGTAATTTTTTTCACAAGTAAGATGAATAATCTGATAATAAAACATGCTCTAGAAAAATTTTGCATACTATTTGTTATATAGTAATTAATGAAGCATAGTATCCTCCTTTCTGGTATCTCCAGAACTGAGAGTAGACCTTTCTCCCTTGTGACTCTAGGTTTTCCTTATGAGCAATTTTTGCTCGTTTTCCCTCTAAAATAAAAATGGTTGAAGGCAACAGGGTAGGAAATGAGATTACGGAGAAGGATGCTGTAATAAATTCTAGTAAATTTGACCAAATTGCCTTGAGTTTCAAATTAATTCCCATTTTGTTTAGCAATCCTCCTTGAAGGGATTAATGCAGGTGGAGAAACCACTGAGATGCACATACAGCTAGGGCAAATGAAGTGTGTCAGTAATGGTGCAAAGAAAGCATCTCCTCTGAGAGCCCGCTTACATTTGAGACAGCTCTAATTATCTGGGAATATCCATGGGATTTCTAGCAAGCTGCCTACTTGTGGAAGAAAATAAATCCTTCTCTTTACTCTACTGTGTTTGGGCATGTGCCAGTCCACTTGGATTGAAGAACTTCATAGCCAGCAGCAGTGAATGAGGAAAACCTGGAGCTACCACAGTCAACTGATGCTTTAGGAGCAGGAGTAACTCCTGGGGTAAGCTGGTTCCTTCTCCAGCTGTAGCTTTAGCCAGAGCACTCCATTTCTCCACATCCCTGACCTCACTGGTCCTTAAAAATTGGTAGTTAAGTGAGTTGATTTGCTTATTTGTTTATTTTCTATTTTACCTTGTGGAATTGGTGTCGCATCTCCCATCGTGGGATTCACTGTGAGGCAAAGTGACAGGAACACCAGACATCGGTTTCCTCTGTGTCCGATAGGACGTCCGTGTGCCTGTGGTGGGACGGTGGGCCGTCTGCCTGCAGCTCAGGCCTGCAATGAAAGACTTCAGCAGAGGCTACTGGTCAACAGTCTGATTGAATTTGTGGGAGGCATTTGGGGTGCGGAGAAGAGGCGTCTGTCATTTCGGTTTCTCCTGGGCTCTTCACCAGGTGTTGTCCCCAGCTCCACTGGTACCAGTGGTGGCTGGGCAGGGGCTGTGCTGATGGAGCCCTGTAATGTTCATTTGTTCTTCCAGGGAAGATGAATAATCTCACAATATATATGTGTTTTGCAAAGATGGGGAAAATGTAGGAGATGTGAACAGGACATGTTCACCTGCCACCAGTGCTGATACTGCTTCTCCTGAGCTGAGTGGTCAGTGTGCCTTGTTGGGGTCTTGTCACTTGTTTGAATCCACATTAGCAGAACTAGCCTGTTTGTAGTAGGTGATGGCTTTGTCACAAGACTTGAACTGATGGGAATGTTTATTCCAATGGTGCTGACTGTACTTGAATTTTCAGCTTAGTTTTCTGGTATTGTCCATCCACATTTAGCTTCCTCAGTTGTAACGATGCTGGCTTTGTGGGTTCTCACACATTATTTTGCTTCCAGAAATTTCTCAGTTACTGTGCTAATACTCTTACTTTACTCAAAGATGCTAAAAGAAATTAATCTTTTGAGTTGTGCATGATGATTTTTCTGATAATGGCACTATTTGCATTAAGCAAGGGACTAAAAATTTTTTCATAGTATAAATTCATGAGAGAAGGTGAGCAGTTGCCTACTGAAAGATGATAATCTGCTGGTTTTGTTATCCCCATTCTAGGAAGAGTTTCTTAAACTGAGAGTTGATAAATACGGCAATGTTTCATATAGGCTTCATTACTACTGGTGTAATTTAGGAATAGTTTTGAACACTTGCAAAATTTTGTGTCTCCTTGGGCATCATTGTAAGAATAGATTATATTTACAAATTATTAATTAATCAGGCTGTATCTCTTTATGAGTTGAGAAGGGAAGCATCTTTCTGAAGAGTCAGTTCTTGAAATATGAGCTGCCCCCATAAAAACCGCAAGGGTTAAACCAGCTAATAACTCGGCTTTCCTCATCTATCTCTGGGTGACAAAGCTGTGGTAACAGACTATGCTGTCTAATTGGACAATATTGTAAGATCTTCAGTAACCGACAGAGAACAGCAACACTGCCTCATACACCCACTAAGAAACTGTTTGCTCTAAAACTGTGGGCTGTCTGCTCTTTTCAATAAATGCAGTTCTTTCAGATTATGTTTTACTGAAAAACTGTTGGAGGACTAGAAGAGAACTTGCAGCAACCTGAAAAAGAGGCAGCTTGTCAAGCAGCCTGAAAGGGAGCAGTTACCGATGGTCTTCAATACAGGCTCCAGAAAAACGGCAGCCACTGGCACCCGGGCAGCCTCGGGTTAACAGGCCTCCAAGAATTATCAAAGGTTAGGCATCGGTTCCCCGTCAGAAATTCAGGCCTTGTAATATACAGCTTAATAAACATTGTACATCTTTTCTAGAAAAAGAACCTGTCACTGGAAATTACCAGAAGAAAAGAAGTAGTAAAACTTTTGAGCGAAAATGCGGTACATTTGCTACTGTCTCACCTGAACAGCTTCATCATTGCTTCACCATTCAGCAGACAGGCATTCTGTTGGAAAGCTGCCTGCGTTTTGTTTCTTTTTCTCTGGCCCTTCATTAGTTATTTATGACAGTAGGGGTTTATTCTGGAGCTGGGGTTTGTCTTGTCACTCTGATGCTTGCCAGAGATGTACTGAGTAATGCCCACAGAAAGCACTTCCCCATTTTCTCTGGCATTTGGTGATACCATCCCCTGAGCAGACGTGTGCACTGCCGGAGACCTGTGCCCTGTAGTGGATACCACTGCTCATAAAAGGTTCATTTCTACTTAGGAAATCACTATGGCTCTGGTAGGTGGGGTTTTTCTGTTCTGTTTGCAAAGCTATTTCTCCTCTTCTGATATGTGATAAATTGATTGGAGATTCAGGTGGGTTCTTGAGGAGATTGGTACAGTCCAGTCCCCATTTCCACAGGATTTCAGGACTTTCCTGAGAAATTTTGAGCAGATTACTTTCTCAGTTTTTTCATCTTATAGCAGTCAGTGGTGGAGCTAAAATGTGAACAGTTTGTCAGGTCTCTGAAAGATAGGCATAATTTTCTGCAGTGGATAAAGACCAGGCAACAGTGAGTTTTGCCGTTAGAGGACTGGCCCTCCTCCTGTTCTCCAAACCAAAAGCACCACTGGTACTTTTCCTTGCAAACTGTATTCCATCTAACAGCTGATTTTTTTCCTGCGAACTGTGTGTATGTATCAGTATTGAGTTAAGGAACAGTAGACCTACAGTAGTACTTCAGAGCTGCTTACAACTTCTGAACTCACCACCGTTGTATCCAACCTGGGAGGTTTTTCTGCCATCCCCAACTACTTCTCAAGGCCACAGAATGACAGTATTGCCTGGCTGCCCTCACTAGGACCTCCATGAAGTTCTTTAAAGGCCTGAGCAACAAATCCGTGCCTGCAACTGTGAAAACATTCACCTTAGTGAAGAGCTGCAATCTTGTATCATGGGACCATAGTCTCACGTTTCAGCATCAGTCATCATTCTTAGTGTGGAGTTCTGCATTGTTGGTCATCAGTAATGCAAAAATCAGCTATGACTTGCTTGGCCATTGCAGCTTCTGTCTCTGGAAAGCACCCATTTTTTTTTCTGTACTTAAACATTTTTTGTGTCAGTCAAGACAAGTGGAGAGTATTTGAAAGTATCATGCAACAGTTCTAGGCTTTGCCATAGACAGGAGGAAAACCCAATTACTTCAATAACAGCTTCTTTCAGACTGGTAAGCCTTATAATATTACACATCTTTTCCATACAACAGCCCTAATTTTTGTTGTGTTCAAAATTGGAAACCTTGAATTACTCCTTAATTCACATCTCGCAGGGCGGGCTGAGGTTCTTATCCTCCAGGATGCTCAGATAGGGACATTCAGTTATCTGTTGGATAGATGACTGCAGAAAATGTGGTCGCTACTTTGCATCTCATTCTTGTATCAAAGATTATGCAGTAGATATCTCTGTTGAATTAAGGAGCTTGCATGAACAATATAATAGCTGTCAGGCTGTGAGGTTTTTTAGGAAAAAAAAAAGTGCATAAACATACCAGATCTAATACCCATTTCATATATGTTTATAGGCTTTCCCGGGGAAGACCAAAAATTGCATGGTTAGCACTTGGCTGTCCTCATTGCAAGTTGATTTTTTTTGTTAAATAAGATTCTTCTTTGCCATTATTTGTTGCACTACTTACACTGAATTTTGGTTTAACTGTTTCTTTACATACCAGTTTAACTGTCTTCAGTAGGAAGCCTTTCTGTGACCAGCTGATATAAAAACAGTTAAAAATCATGCAAGAAAATGCCTTTAAAGGAACCAGGAGAGACAGACACTCTTGGTCTTGTTTAGAGACTATGAAACCTTCAGTAGTGGACAATCTTGCTCTGTGTTTCTGAGTGTAGGCTTCACCTGAATACAGGTTAAGATGAATTTAATTTCCAGTTTTGGAAGTGTTTCCTTCAGATCAGAGCAAAGTGATCTGGATAATAATTGCTGCCTGCAAATGTCTTTGTCCCATTCAGCTGAAGTCCCTGGCGAGTAATTATGCTTATGATACTGTATTGAAACCTCGTGTGGCTGTCTTCAGTACAGTTACTAGTTTCCATGCAGCAAGGGAAGATACTTCTGGAAAGGTACTTCTAGTACTTTTCAACAGTAGTGGTTTAACTGGAGAATTTTTTTACTGGGAACATGTCAAGACCAGTTCTTGGTGGTTTATATCTTGCTTCTGAAAAGCAAGTTATTTCTGGATGCCATAAAAGAAATTTTTTTCTTATATTTTAATAGAGATAACACCAGGTAACTATATGCAGTCAGGAATACATTATTTTTCTGTAAACTTAGCTTTCAAGCTTACATAAATAAGCATCTGAATTGTATAGGCTATAAAGGCAAGGCAACTTAGATAAGGTATTTAGAAAATGTTTTCTCCAATACAGGTGAAGCTTCCATTTACAATGGATGTTGCAACCACATTGTGGGTAAACGTTTTTTTGTTGTTGTTAGTTCTCTGAAATAGCAGTTCACAATGTCAATTTTTGCACAAATAAAACATAAGAGGATCTCAGTGCTGTGGAGGAATAGAGGGTTGGTAGTCCCATCTGTTAAGTTGTATTCAGATATGTGTGCATTTTTATACATGTTTGGAGGGTTAGGGCTACTTTTGCTGCATGCTTTGTGTAGTTTGCTGCCGCACAGCCAAAAGTGTGACTTAGAAATGTGGGTATCTTTTGTAGAAAACAGTTTTGTTTTCTTCTCTTTTAAACAAAGTAGAATGTTTCCTTATTCTCTGTCGCTTTCTCTTCAGAAACTCCTTTGCAATAGGAATACCCTAGCCATTGTGCTTATCTACAGTTTTAATTAGATATTGTCAAATCAGAAGTGTGCTGATTTATCAAGCATACTCACTTAATTTATTCCTGATGTCCTCTGCAATGTTATTCAGAGGGGAATTATACACAACCCATCCCTCCCTTCATCTTCAACCAGCGCCTCCTGGAAAGGCACTTGCAGTGGTTAGGGAAGCTTTCATCTAATTGCACAGGACTGTACAGCTGCTGGTGAGGACGCAGGGGTTTCTCTACATCAGCCTCAACCAAGAAAGCTGTTGGAGAAGAACCTACTCTAGATGTGCTATTTCCTGGTTTAATGAAGAAGCATTGTCAGTGCAATGGGTGCTAAAAGAAATGGTTCCAGAGCAAACCAGTAAGATGTAACAAATTACATTGATCAGAGAATAAAATGTAAGTGTCAAACCAGCTGAATTCTTAGCAAAAACATGTTTAGCTAAAAGCAGTAGCTATATTGGAGTGGTCAGCAAAATCAGGTAATTTTAAAGACAATGGACTGATACTGATATTTCTGTACTGACAATCCTGATCAAACTCTACTTACAAATTCATAACTCAATATTTTAAATACCAAATACAGTAGTTTTAAACTTATATCTTCGACAAAGGAATTGCTTATCAATGGTGGATTAAAAAGCTTTGAATCAATCAAAGCAGTACCAGACAAGGGGAAATAAAATGGTAAAAGGTATTTGGACTTTCAAAAAAACTGTTACACAACCCGTTACAAAGAGGTTGGGACAATATACTTTTAAGGATGAAGAGAGGACTAGGAGTTGGAAAATGCAGGAAAGAGTTATCTGCCCTTACTTATATATGAAAACAAAGACTGTCTTCAGCCCTTGAAAAGCTTACAGTCTAAATCCCTGTGCTTACAATTGGTTTTATGTGGGTGAACTATTGTGTCTGTAAGAAACACTGTTAAACCCAGAAGGATTTGGCATGATTACAGCAGTTGCTTCTCACAGAAGAGACCGGATGAGAGCTTTTAATTTGTGATATAAGAAGGGAGGATAATAACATGGGGGGAGGGTGGGGAGGCCAGGATGGAGTGTAGCNAGGAAGCTGTGGTTGCTTTATTCAAGAATAAATTTATAATCTTCGTGGAGAAGGTCTTATTTGTTTCTATTTTCTTTTTGCTTTACTGTCTTAGTCTCTCAGGGGTGCTGCAGAAGTAAAATTTTATAGTAGACTTGAATGAATAACTGGCAGCAAACAGCTTTCCATTCCCAAAACAGCATATGGAGACGGAAGGAGGAACAACTTGGTGGTATCTCTTCTGATTGCTTTGTTAATATCAGTATTTGTTTGGTTTCCTTTGCTGCCAGACAGGGTTAGTGCTTCAACTGAAAAAAGTGATTTGAACTGTACTTCTGAATACCAAAACTTTCAAAATGTTAACATGCTTACATCTTTTATTATTATTCCTGCATCTGTTCATTACATTTTCAGGAGATGTAGCAAGCTGTTGACAGTAATCAGTTTAATACTGAAAAGGAACATTTGCTTTTGGTTGCTTTCAAATGAAATCAAAAAGCAAAAATTCGTCCAGATGTCACCAAAAATATTCGAATTATTCTCCAGATATAAATGGTCGATATCGCTATTTGATTCGTAAAGGTTTTCTTTAATAAGCAGATTAAATAGCTCTTTCAGCCATAGCCAAAAAGCTCAGGAAAGAGGCTTAATCTTTTATACACTCGTGACTCTTATTTGGCCACAGTGTATTTCCTGACAATATAAACTAGATGGTCATATTCAGAGCATACCAACATATATAAAAATGTGTGTGTGTATATATGTGATTAATGCTAACTTTAAAAATGTCTTTATTCTGCAGAAATAATCTTGAATTCGTAGTTCTTCGTAACTAAGACGTTTCAGACTAGCATGTATGCAGTGTTGCCATTATGTGATAAAGAGCACATATGCAAAATCTGACTTATACAGTTCATCAGTACATTTTATCCTGTTCAAAATCTCCACAACAGTGGCTGAGGCTTTTCACATTCATTATAAATACTCAGATGTTGTCTATGGGAAACATCTATTGTATGACAAGCCTTGACAAAGTAGCCAGTCCCACCCAAAGCATGTAAGTGGTTAATCAGAAAGGATATTATTAGTGCATATAAAATGCTACTAATAACTTCTGCAGATTTCCAATAATACTTAGAATCCCAGAATGTTCTTTTACATTGCTATTGAAATGGATTCACATTACACACCTGCCTTTTTATTTAGGGAATAAGGAAAATTGAATGAATGAGATGAAGCAAGCTGTATAACTGTTTTTATTCAGAAGTTCCTCAGTTGTTCCTGACTTGCCATCAACCAGAACACTAGCATACAAAGTATTGTTTAGGACACAATCATGGTAACTCTGAAGTTAGGTAAGTAAATGCTTTCAATGAAATTAAAAATTCTTGTCACTTGACTATGCTGTTGTAACTTTGAAGCACAGTCAGTTCCCATTAG
>VYZV01023308.1:0-43441 GCA_013401275.1 Pandion haliaetus | reverse complement strand
TAAGCATTGCTAAGCCACCTCTATCTGAACGTACGAAACTTCTGGAGTCTATTCACTTGGCTCTCAATGCATGTGGCCTTGAACCTGAAGAAGATATTTTGATGCCATTTAATATCTTCTGCAAGCATTGGACTAACATTCTCCAGTATCAGTTCCCTGATCACTATAGTGATTTCCTAAGATTGTTTGTGCAAAGTGAGTATCTGAATTGATGCATACTAAGCCTTTCGTACAGAACTCTTCTGGCTTAAAAAAAAGAACTGCATGTGGTAGAGTTAAATAGCAACAAATACAGAATGGCTTAAACTTTCTTAAGTTTCTGTATGCACTTTTATGTGAATGCTATGTGATAAGTTTGTTAGACCTATTATTTTAGCTCTACTAGAAAGAAATACTGTTCTGCAGATTGAAGTACACCCATCAGTGACAACATATTTTCATCCTTCAGGAGAAGGATGGAGGAGAGGTTTCTATTAATGGAAGCACTTAATTAATTATGATTATGCCACAGTCTCTTAACACAGCATCCTTGTTCTTGAGCACCCTTTAATGTCAAACTGAGAACAGGAATTATGGAGACTTGGGATTGATACTGAAATCTGCTGAAAATGTCCTGGTTGACATTAGATGCTACCTATAATCTGATGTGCCTCTGAAATGAAAACAAAAGTACTTCCTTTCTGTCAAACCATATGTGCTGCAGCAGCAACTGTCTATTAAGATGTGTTTGTAGCCAGGGATGTACTAAGTGCATGGAAAACTCACTAAAAAGAGAGCAAGTAGATGCCGAAAGGGAATGTTAAATTACTTATCCTTGGGAATTGGAGTTATCTCTCACCATTAAACTTGGGGCTTTTAAACTCATGCATTACCTAATTTTTTTATGTAGTAGGGAGCTCTAATTTCAACTTCTTCTGACTCGTATTGACAAAGAGACTAATCCTTCTCCTTATTTTCACAAATGTGTTCTCTTTTTCTTCTAAGGCTCATCAGAGCAGCTTCTGAGCCCTGACTGTTGGAAGGCATCACTTGAAGCTTTGGGATGTGATTCATCAGTGACTGAACAGGGGAGCTTCAACAAAAGTGATTCTACTAAAAGTCCTGTGTTGCAGGATGGTGCAAAAATTCTCCTCTCTGCAGAACAGGTGGGTGCCTCTTTGGTTGATCTGTTATGTTTTTCAGCTGAAACAGGTGCCTACTGGTGACAACTAATACTGCTGTGTAGTCTTTCTGTAACTGATTGTTTCCTTCTTGTTACAGGTTAGAGAGACAATAGAATGGCTCTCCACATCTTTCTGCAAACTCCGACTGGCTTTGATGGACTTCAGGACTTTTGGTCTGTTTTCAAAATGGAGTCCTTATGTGGCTGAAGTGAATAAATTTCTTGAGTATCTTACTAAACGACTTATTGACAGCGAAGTTGCCAATTTAACCCAAGAGCCTGTTGGCAGTAACAGAATTCTAGCAGGTAATGTGTCTTAAAAGCAAATTACTTAAGAACAGGCACTCAGTTTCTCTAATTTCCTCTGTTAAAGACCATTTAAATAGAGAGTAAAATCTTCCAACTCTGCATTTGTGCAATGATGAGAACATTAAAATACAGATGGGAAATGTTGATGCTACTTCATGGCCATGTGAGACTTTATGCTTTATCTTTATGCTTGTTGGAGGAAGCTTGTTTACATTTTAGCTTGCTTTAAAATTATTTTATGAAGACATCATATGGTCTTGAAATTAAAATACAGTCTTTTGGGCTGAGCAGAGGTTTGGGAAAAAGGGACTACTGAGTTTCATCGTGGTGTGATTTTGATTTGGAGAAATTCACAAAGACATTTTAGTATGTGCAGGTTTAAAGTGAGTCATCATTATCCCCACAATTTCAGGTGTGCTAAAGTGACATTAATAAAACATCTAAGCAATGCAAAATGTTTGATTGTTGTTACAACAACCATATTGTTAACCAGAGTTACTAATCAGCATATTGTACTTCAAATTTTTATTTGACAAGGAAGAACTGATTAAATGTTGGACTAAGCAAAGGACATCATATGCAAGTTTGGAAAAGTGTATGTTCACTGCTGCTGATTTGAAGGAAAAAAGCAACTTCTTTGTTTTGTTTTCTTCTAGCATTGCAGTCCTTGTATTCAGTCATTGTCGGACTCTTTAAACCATGGATACTGGTCTTGGATAAGCAAGATGCAAGGTATATATTGCATTTTAAAATTAAATTAATTTTTGCTAAAGTAAGGACTTTAGCCCTCTAAGAATGGCTTTCATTGTTACCTGTTTTTTCTAATTCATGACTCTATTGTGACCTTCCATGTAAACAGTTGTTACTTGTGTCGTATCCTTAATAATTATTGAACTAATTCAAATTTTCCAAGGCTTGGATTGACAAATTATTTTAGATACAAGAAATATCTCTGCTTTCTGACCAGAGCTTGGTTATGAGAAAAATATAGATTGTAATCAGTTCTGAAACACTGAAACTTGAATTTTAGATTCCTTTTTTTTAGCTTCCACAATATCTATGATGCCTTAGTTTAAAACAAAACAAAGCCAAACAAATACAACCCCAAATGCCAGTGGTATGTAAAGAAACTTCAGCCTACATCAGTCCTATGATGATCATAGAATCATTTAAGTTGGAAAAGACCTTTAAGATCGAGTCCAACCATCAACCATGCCCACTAAACCATGTCCTGAAGTGCCTCGTCTACATGGTTTTTGAATACCTCCAGGGACGGTGACTCCACCACTTCCCTGGGCAGCCTGTTCCAATGCCTGAAAACCCTTTCAGTAAAGAATTTTTTCCTAATATCCAATCTAAACCTCCCCTGCTGCAACTTCAGGCCATTTCTTCTTGTCCTATCAACCACCACCTGACAGAAGAGACCAGCACCCACCTCACTACAACCTCCTTTCAGGCAGTTGTAGAGAGTGATAAGGTCTCCCCTCAGCCTCCTTTTCTCCAGGCTAAACTACCCAGTTGATCCACTGTCTTGTATACTTCTGTCTTCATATGGACAGTTATTTGTAATATGATACATTTAAATTTTACTTTCTTCAAAACCAAAAGCTTTGAGTTGTGAGTGCATCTTTAGCACTTGATTGGAAGGCTGACTGCAGGGGGTATGTGCTGTCATTCAGAAGTTCCTGTATTTAGATCTTTAATTCAGTTATAAAATATCAAAAAATCTGTGCTTACTCAGTGGTATTGTGGATCCTCAGTGTGATATTAAGTATGTACTTGTTCTAAGGAAGGAGATTTTAGTTTGAGAGAACTGCTGATACCTGTACTATATTGATTTACTATGCTTTAGAATATTTAAAATACTTAAGTGTTTATGATCTGTTTATGGTCTGGTAACTCAGCACTGAAATTTTTGTTGCTTCACTACTTCTTTTTTTAAGTAACCAGACCTGCTACCCTTGGTTAGAGAGCGACACTCCTGTAGCATCCACCGTGGTCTGTTTGTTTACAGATTGTATCAAGCTTTTGCATGAGAGCTTTAAAGGTGGGTGAAGTCCATGCTATTTTAAAGTAGTGGCACTTCCTGTTCTATCAGACCAGAAAAGATTTTTGATTGAGATGTGGGACTCGAGGGGATTTTGTTTGTTACGAACTTTTAGCCAAGATGATCACTGCAGTGGTACCAGGAGCATTGCTTTATTTCATCCTTAAAGACAGCTTTTTTCTTTGGCAAGGGTAGATAATGTGATTGATAAATACACTATCTGTCAGGTAACTAAGTTAATGTGAAGGAAAGCAAAACAAAATGAGCTGTCATGAGAAGTGTGTGGCTTCATTCTAGGTCCGTATGTTGTTCCCATACAACATATGCAGTAGCATGTCACGATGACCAATACATGTGTCTAAACAGCTATTCTTGGGGGTAATTTAATTTCCAGAACTGATCATTCTGTGCTCCTGTTTAGCATTGCTTATTGTGCCTAATGTGTAGTTAGGCGTAGGAATGGAAAAATTAATTTCACAGTACCTCTTAACTTTTAGGGATGAACTAGATTCAAGCTGTCCTGGTTTCAGCTGGGATAGAGTTAATTGTCTTCCTAGTAGCTGGTACAGTGCTATGTTTTTGAGCTAGGTATGAGAAGAACGTTGCTAACACACTGATGTTTTCAGTCCTTGCTAAGTCATGTTTAGTCTAAAGTCAAGGACTTTTCAGCTTCTGATGCCCAGCCAGCAAGAAAGCTGGAGGGGCACAAGAAGCTGGAAGGGGACACAGACAGGGCAGCTGGCCTGAAGTGGCCAACAAGGTATTCCATACCATGTGATGTCATATCTAGTATATAAACTGGGGGGAGTGGGGGCAGGGAGGATAGCTGCTCAGGGGCTAACTGCGTGTCAGTTGGTGGGTGGTGAGCAATTGCGTTGTGTATCACTTGTGTATTCTAATCCTTTTATTATTACTCTTGAGATTTTTATTAGTGTTGTCATTATCTTTATTAGTTTCTTCTTTTCCGTTCTATTAAACTGTTCTTACCTCAACCCATGAGTTTTTTATTTTTCCTGATTTTTCTCCCCTACCCCACTGGGTGGAGGGGAAGTGAGTGAGTGGCTGTGTGGTGCTTAGTTGCTGGCCGGGGTTAAACCATGACAAAGCTTACCTTGTAAAAATAAATAATTAGAAATAACATTACTGTGTGTTTTATAAAATCTGAGATACATAAGACCTTTTTAAAAAAGCCCCAAACAACCCAACATAAAAGCAATGAAGTTCTACATAGGAGTATTGTATAACTTCAGATTATTGTCCAGCAACTCTTCAAAATATCGAGGAAGGGCATGAAATCATAAGCTTCCCCACTTGTTGATTTGGAGAAAAAAATCTGAAAGGTTAATGTGCATTTCTTTTGACAAATATTTTTTTAGCATAACTTGCATTTGTGGTTTTTCATCTTCAAAATTGTACTTCTTTCTGTAATTAAGCTTTCCCTGAATTTTTGCTGTTGTTAATTCAGCTGTTATTTTTGAATCTAGATAAGCTGTTGCCAAGCCACCATGGGGCTCTCTGGTTACATCTAATGCATTACTGTGACTGTTGCACAGCTCCCCGAATGCCAGAGTTTATTCTCTATACTTTCCATTCTGAGTTCAGAAGGCTTCCATGGAAGGAAATGCATCCAGACCAGGTGCTTATGGAAGAGTTCTTTAAAGTGAGTACACAGCATCTGTTGAATTAAGTTCATAATCAGTGTTGCCCTTGAAAATAACTGGAGAGCTGGGGAGAGTTCTTTTGGCAAGTAAGCTTTTGAGGTTTGTTTGTAGCATTAACAGCTGTTCATGTTGTGATTGATTTTTGTGAAGGAGTGCTACTGAGTCTTAGACAAAGTTGTGGGGAGCTGTAAAGCTGGCAGTCTTGTCATCTCATTGCTCTGTCTGAAGGTCTCATTTACTACATATATCTATAATACGTATTTAGTTGGAGTTAATATATTTTACTATTGCCATGTTGTCCTCGCTTCCAAGTTATCTGAGACAATGTAAAGCTGCAGATAGGTGTGGAAATACCTCAGGATTTACTGCTTATCTGTTTGGGACGAGTTCTTCATGCAGTTTAAACAGGCTCAGAATTTCTTAGTTTCTTAGAGCGAAGAGAGATGGATGCAATCATGGAACTAAGAGTTTGTAATAGATTATTTTTTTCTGGTTTGCAGTAGCTTGGTGTTCTGTACTGGTTGTTTGAGAGGCTTAGAAAGTTGTATGTGCAGCTCTTCTGGTGGGGGGCAAAATGATGGAGAAATAGCATCTGTCTGTTCCTCTGCTGACCTAAAATGCTGCTGTGGATTTGTAGTTGGCTAAGGAACTGAAAAGTATGAAAGTATTTAGATCTTAATTGTTTTATGTGCCTGTCCTTTATCTTTTTCCTTCCTAGATTGAAAGAGGCAGCCCCAAGAGTTGTTTCTTATTCTTGGGTTATGTTTTATGTGAAATAAACTGGGTCAGTGTCCTCTCTGATGCCTGGAATCCCAACCCTCATCCTCAGACTCACAACATGATTGTCTGTTTGCTGTATATGATGGTCCTGTTGGCAAAGGAGGAACAACTTGCAGGCAAAGAGGTAACTTTTGGAAGAGTTCATACCTGTCTGTCTTAGAAGAATAATCTTTTGCTAGCAAGGGCATAGGATGTGATTTCTTTCTCACTTGCAGAATGATTAACTTGGAAGTGTTTTTTGCATAGGTAAAATACCCAAATTGTATTCCAGTGATGGCTGAGACTAATTCCTTATGTAAGGCATTTTTTACAACTTGTGTGAAAAGAGAAGAGCTGCTGTTCATTTTAAGAAGCTTCTGTAGGTGCTGTGATCCAGTAGTGTTGTAAAGAGTAAACAAATAAATACAGTTTGCTGGAGTTACAAAATGTCACTCTGGGTTTTGGAAAGAACCAATATATATGTTAGGTTCATTAGTGTTTAAAAAAATTATTGTTGTTATGGAAAGCTACTGTGCAGTTGTTTCTCCTGTCATTCAAGTATGGGATGCTGCACAGTATAGCTTTCTTGCCTCTTAGGCCATCCCTTAATTAAAATGTCTGTTTCCTTTTCCCTTGTTTTGGAGAGCCTTAGCCGTAAACACATGTGAAGTAAAGGTAGTACTAGCAAGAATTTACATATATATAATACATGTGCATATATATATATGCACGTTATATGCATCTATGTATAGGTGCATATGCATGCACAATATTATATATAACTTAAGGTGAAGCTTTTTTGACAGTTTGAGTGAAAATAGTGTCTAGTGTGTGCCTAGTTTGATTCAGACAGTCTGCTGATGCGAGCACAGGAGCAGCCTTGACTGGTGTTCATGTCTGTAGCACCTGTGGTGCTGTGAGAAGAATTGGGAGGCTCACTGAGCCACATTTATTGTCACAGCCAGTCATATAAATATCCACTGTTCCTTGCTCCTTTTTCTGAGTGGCAAACATGTATGTGTGGAGGGATGGTCAGGAATCATTCATTTATGAAAAGCTTATGCCTGGCTCTGTGTCTTACTGTGTGTGTTCATGATGTTTTCCAACCTGATCTTCAGTACTGATCGCACTTCAAGTTGGTTGTGTTAAGCACAGCTCAGCAAAGGGATTAGTCCCTGTAAGGTTAGGAGCAGCACTTCATCTGAACATAGGTTTTTTTTTTTTAATAGCTGTCTAAAAGGAAAATACTTATTTGTCTGCTTGAACATGTTTTCTCAGGAGTTACAAATAAGTGTTGTTCAGTACTTACTCAGAACTGCTTTTGCAAACATGTATTTCTTATCATAAAATGCTCCCCTCCTAACTCCATATAATGTGATGACAAGTCACAATGATGTAGCAACATCTTGAAGACCAGATATATCTTTAAGAAGCTTGGCACTGTCTGCTTCTGATGAGTTACTGGGGACAGATTACTTCACCTGTTGAATCATAGGTTGAGTTTTCTGTTGCCTTACTTTGAAGGGGTATTTGATCATCTCTGATTTCTCAGGGCTTTTCCCATTTATAGTTGTATTCCAGTATTTCTGAACTGTTAGAATAGGAAAGAGAACACTAGGTGTTAAGGTGAACTTTCCAAACCCTGCTTTTGCTGAGAGCTCTGTGTGGGTATCTCTAGCACAGTCTTATTCAGCCCATTGCTTCTGGAGGACTCTTCCAGAGTGGCTGGGTAATCTTCAAGAAGTCCCATTTCACACCTGCCAGCTTTCTCCCACTTGCAGCATCTTCTGTTTTCCATTTCCTCTGAGGCATTACAAGATGCTGTGTCAAGATGTCACCAGCAGACTTTGATCAACATCGTATTCCAGTTTCGGAAAATTGCCAGAGTTCACGTGCTTTGACCTGGATATATTTGCTTATCTGAAGCTTCTCAATCTTGGGAAGATACCTGTTTGTACATCATATGAGTCAGCCTCGGGAATTCCCTCCTAGCCTCCAGCAATGTGTTAAACTGACACACAGCCATCACTTGTTTTTTACTTCCCAGAATGCTTCTGTGACACCTTGACCTAAATCTCAAACTTTCTCAGCCCTGTGTTAGGTGCATGAGCAACTTGAGAAGTACTTGATGTACCAGTGTCATGTTCTTGTTGAGGTAGTCTAACTTGGGTCAGTTCTGGATCTTTAAAGTCTTTAGGTTGTGTTGGCTGTAAACACAATTTCAGTGTTTGTTCATTCTAGAACACGTAGAAATTTGGTGCTTCTCCGTGTACAGGGGACCCTTTTATATTGCAGATGTATACGAACCTGTGAGAGGAGGATGGCAGTAGCTGAGGACAGACTTTTTATTGCTTGTAGACAGACTTCACCATCTGCATACTTGCACTGCCTGTGTGAGCTGTGGACACTGTAGGCTGCTGTACTATTCAGGATGGTATTTATGAGAATAAGCACTTGAGGAATCCCCCAGGTTGCTATATGATTTACTGAATGGAAAATTGAGGGACCCTGTGAACTTAGATTATTTTTTTCTAAACAATTTTTTTAATGCCTTTTTTAAACCTCTACTGAAGTGACTTTCCCTTGTAGCGTTGCCATTTCTTTCTAGCTGTCTTTACATGTTCACATGTCAAATTTTAATGTCTCTCACTGACTTTTTTGCTTGGTTAGAGCTGTTGGCAGCAGTCTACTGTTATGTGAATGCTAGAGATGACAAAGATGTGTTGCTTGAATGAGGAGTGGCTTTTCAGCCAGACTCCCAGTGATCATCTGTTTCTGCTCCATCTCCTTAAAATTTTGGAGTCTTGGCTTCTTTCCAGTATTAAGTACTGTGAATATTAATTTAAAACAGCAAAGAAGGTGGAGCTTAGACTGATATCTTTAAATCTTCAGGAATCGCCACTCATAAATCTTCTTGGACAGACCAGCTCCCTTCCTTGGCAGCTTGTGGGCATTTCGTCTTATCAAAGCATCATCAGCTACTGCAACAGTCACTATCCTCCCTCTGTTATCCTTGCTAAGGATGCTGCAGCTGAACTGATAATGAAGCTCCTGAAAATCTCGGCAGGCTTTGGTTCATCTTCGGATAGTCACATGCACCTTGTAAGTTGCACTGGTTTTGCAGTGTCTCTGAGCTGTTCTTGTAATTTACAATGTTCTGCTTTTGTATATTGGGGAGTGTGGAAAGAGTATTGGGCGTGATTTTTTTTTTCTAATTGATTTTAATTTTGATTACCAGGATGCAACACTGAAGTGCCGAGCATACATTCACCAGGTGGTTCAATTTCTCAGCGCCTTAGAACGAAGCGGAAAGATTACTTTTGCAGTTTTGGAACATGAAATGTCCAAGTTGCTAGATGATATAGTCATCTTTAACCCTCCAGGTTTGTGTTTAAAGAAGTGGCAAATTACTTTAAAGCTGTCAAGATCCTTATTCTACTGCATGGATTGTTGAACATCTGTGACTACGTAATTACTTGCATTACTATAATGTCTCCCTTATGGGCAGCAGGACATGTTGCTTTGATGTATGTATAGGTGGTATATTAGCACAAACCAAAAATATGAACATTACCTGTGCTGTCAAGAGTGACAACCAATAGAAAAAAGAAGGGTTATGTTGTGACTAAAACTGACTGATATACAGGAGCTTGAGGGATTTGCTTTGTTGTCTAGTTTTTCCATCTTTATTTTATTTGGCATTTGTGTCTTTTTTTAAAAGGATGACACAAATATACTCTCTTGGTTCTGAGGGACTGGGTTCTAAGAAATGGTTCTAAACTGTTGTGCATTTGGGTAAACTGACTATATTGAAGTAGGGGAATTATTGATGTACACTAGTAGTGTGGTGTATCCGCACCCACAGCATTTATATTGATCTCATTTTTAGTCTAGTACCATCCTGAGCTTCTCTTAAACTAAAACTGCAGGTGAAATCAGTTTTCTTCCTGTACTACACAAAAATACTTGTCAGGAGTTGTCTATTCCTGTCCATAAGCCACACAGGTGTGCTAGCAAGAGTGAACAGAAAGTGTCTGAAACTGAGAGTGATAACTGTGCCTCAGTACTTGTATTGCTGCTTGGGGAAGCTCTGTAGGACAGCCCCATAGTCAGTAAAACTCTGAGTTGAGGAGATGTGAAGGCTTGCCTGTTGCTGCTGATGTTCCTTGTAGCTAAGAAATTTTGGAGGAGACAGGAGCTCCAGTATCAGAGGAGCAGCTCTGTTTCATGAACCCCTGTGCACACTTGTATGTGTTAAAAGGCTGAAAGAGAGGATGCTCTGTGTTGCTTGTGCAGGAGGATCACAGATGCAGAGTGGCATGAAGGTGGTGGTGTGTATTTGACTTAGCTTCTCTGTGATGTTTGGAGGGGGCTGGCAGAAGTCTTTGGAAGAGCCTCTGCGGCAGCATCTTCTGTTGACAACAGCTGGAGAAGAGAAAGCTGGATGTCTTGCATGGGCAGTGTGCCAGGGCTTGTCACAGGGGATATGGTGTGCCCTGGTGTCAGGTGTCTGGTGGTGGTCTCACTTGGTGGTCTGCAGCCTGTGGAGTGGGACTTGGCTGTAAAACTTGTTGTGACCATAGGCAAGTCAGTTAACTTCCTGGCATAATCTTTCTTCATTGGTCTGTGATAAGAGATTTTTACTTTACTGGAGACCTGTGCCATGACAGATGACTTTTGGGGCTTTTTTTGCCTTTTTTTTTTTTAAGTAGGTAGACACAGACAGAATAACTTAGTTTGGAAGGGACCTTTGGAGGCCTGTAGTCCAACCCCCTCCTCAAACCAGGGCTAGCTTCAAAGTTAAATCAGGTTGTTCAGGGCTTTGTCCAGTGAACTCCCAAATACCTGCAAGTGTGGAGGTCTCAACCTCTTTGGGCAGTGTTTTTCCAGTGATTAATCCTTCTTCGTACACAACTTGTCCTCATAACCTGTGTAAATTTTTCCTTCTACAATGCCTGATGTTTGAAGTCTTTCTCTTATAACAATAGTGTCTTTTCATCAGTACGTGCAAAGGGCTGCTCTGTAGTTGAACTTTTAAGAGCCAAGCTCAGGAAGCATTTGTTTCAAGTGTACTGTTACAGATGGCCCATGATAACATGTTCAGGCATGCCAAGAGATGGTTTCAAAAAAATATTCTGGGGCAGAACACTGGCATTATCAGGAAATCTAGAATCCTGGAAATGTGTGAGGGGATTGCAACATTTCAGAGCTCGTCTCAGTCATATTTCAAATTGAATCACCTAAAATCTTGGGTGTTTCACTCTAAGTTGTGCTTGAAACTGTTTTAACAACCAAGTTTTCTTGGAGACTGTAAGTGTGCTTTATCATTCAATGTATTTGCACTGTAGTCATGGTGAGAGAGACACTAGGTGAAAGATGGGCTCCAATGTACTGTGCTGTACGGTCTTATCAGCTGTCTCTCTGTTTAATGATGAACTATCACATCAGGGGAAGAGACTGCGAGGAACGGGTGTCTTACTGCAGTTTTGTAAGTACAGACAAGGAATTGAGATGTGTAATGAGCAAGAGGCTTTTTCCAGTATCTACAGAAAGTGTTCAGTGGCAAAGCTGAATTTGGGTTCTAATGTCTTACCTACTGAAATGGCTCTCCTATTTCTGACGTTCAGATATGGATCTGCAAACACGTCATATGGCCCTCAGCAGTCTCTTTACAGAAACGCTGATGATGCTGAACAATTCTAGCATTACAACAGCTGAGTCGCTACGGGGGAGCTTACGAAAGTGGATTGACAACAAAGTGCATGGGCTGTTAGCAATGCCCCTTCTCACAGCAGCGTGTCAGAGCCTGGCCTCTGTGCGGCACATGGCAGAGACGACAGAAGCGTGTATCACTGCTTACTTCAATGAAGGTAGGAGTCTGTCTTCTGCTGCTGTTTGTCTCAAACTTTGATCAGTCTTGGATGCCCATTCAATACAAATAGTCTGGAATCCCTATAGCTTCATGCTGCCCACTACTGGAACTGGGTTTTTACCTGGTTTCTGTAATCAGAGCTCCTTTTTTTGTATCTAATGGCTCCCAACTGTCACATGTATATGTGCTGTAGTAACTAGATGTAGAAAAGTTAGGCCACTGTGGTTTGCGTTTTTCAACTGGTCTAATTCTTTCTTTATTTTCTTAACAACTATAACTGTTTCTTTGAAAACCAGTTTGCTCTGTGTAATGGTTGCCATTTTTCCAGCTAAAGGGGAGGACTTTTGTAAAAAAGAATTGTCCCAAGAGAACAAAACAGGTATTTGTCCCCTCTTGATTGGTAAAACTCTGAAATTCTGTGGTGTGGGGATTTTTTTGTGTGGGTTTTGTTTTTTTTTCTTTCTGTTTATATATTCATTGTGGAACTACATTTCTTCCACAATCTGTGTGATCAGATTTCAGTACACCTGAAGGTAATATTTTAAATTCCATTGCTAAAATTTTCGGATTTAATCCTGACTGAATGCTGGGAAAATATCTCTCCTTGACCTCAAGGAGGTGCCCTATGATAGTGGAGTTTTTCTTCTCTCTCCATCAGAGTTGCATGACAAACTGATTACCTGGAAAACAGTTAAACCAGCCCAAATTCTGTAACTTACAGGAACACAGTGAAGTGGTTCCAGTTCTTAGATTTTACTAAGTGTTTCTTCTGTCCTTTTGTTTTCCTTATAGAATGTCCTTACCACCAGAATTTAGGCTGGGGCCCTATACTTGCCTCTCTCCAAGTTCCTGAGCTAACCATGGAAGAATTCCTGCAGGAGTGTCTGTCTCTAGGAAGCTACTTGACCCTGTATGTCTACCTGCTGCAACGCCTAAACACTGACCAAAGTCTTACCAATGAAATGAAAATCCTGCTAACTATTAGCAAATGGCTGGAGCAAGTGTACCCCAGGTACGAAACTCAAGGCTTCTGAATATACTTTGACTTTTAAATACCAGCTATACAACTATAGCCTTATAATTAGGTGGCCAGGTTAATTAGGTTAATTTCACCAGGCTGCTGGATGAAATGGCCCATCCTTCTATAGCCACTATTAGGGAGTCTGCCCAACAACAGTGTGAACACTAATAGTGGTTGTGGTTAAACAGAAGAAGGAATTTTATTTACTTCTGGTGCTGTTTTGGTCGGTTTTCAGTCACAGAAGCTTGATTTCAATGGCAGCCTGTATTTCTGCTTAGTTAAAATTACTTTAAGCAGACCCTAAATCAGTGTGGGTTCCAGGCTTCAGAATGTCCACTAGGTGGGATGGGTTATGTTCTAAATATTGAGTTTTGACACTCCTGAGACTCCTGGTGTTCAAAGCTGCTCAGTGGGAACTGTTCAGTAGCTGTGAACCAAATCTGAACCCAGTGGATTTGGTGGGGTCCCCAGAGTTAGGGGCCTGTATCACTGTAAAACAACTTACTAGATAACAGGGTTCTGAGGGGAAAGGATGGATAGCTTTGGGATTAAAATTATAATACTTTGTACTTAAGGTATCTAACAACTGTATTTACAGTTGCTGTTGTGATTTACAGAATTTAGCAAACATCGTGAATATTTTTCCATGTTAATGTTCATATTTGCTCTGAAAGAACATTTTGGGAAAATGTACATTCCCACTGTTTCTTGATATGCAAAGAATACTTTCACTGTTGTAGGTACCATAGTAATTTCATTGCCAAAGTGTGAAAGAGACAGTGAAGCCTCCAAACACAGCAAATTAAACCTTGCTCTAAACATCAAAGCTGAGGGTGCCTGGGATGGGAAATGACTGGGTGGGGTAATGTGAGGATAGTCTGATGCAGGAAACTCGTGCTGATGCTTTATATGGAAAATCTGAGCTTGTTAACTTAAACTGCAAAATGTTTGGGGGAAGATTAAAAATACCATACGGGGAACTTCACTTTGAGCTTTGCTCAAGAAAAAAGTTCAATGTTTCTTTTTCTAGAAGTTCATATTAAAAGTCTAAATTGTTGTGGAAACAATAGCTAGTGCTTCCTAAAGTGTTTTATTGGTCAGTGAAGAGGGGAAAAAAAAAAAGAATAGAGATACAGCTTCATTCCTTTTATACCAAGTCTTAAACAAATTTAAATCCAGTTATGGCTGTAATAACATTTATTCTCAGTTATAAAGCATAAAAAGGAAGCAGTGTTGTTTGTCCTCTTACAGGTCCTTAAAACCTGCTAGCTGATGTCTGGATCAAATCCAGAACAATAGCAGTTACAGCGGTGTAACAACTGGTGGGATAGTATAGTTATGCTATCCTCCTATAGTAAGATTAAATGACATTAATAAACCATCTGAACTCTTCATGGGCCTAATGGGGAGAGACATAAACTCCTTAACCTATGCATCTGAGTTTTTTTGTAATTATATTTTGTTTTTATTCTTTAAATCTCACCTAAAGCTCAGCAAAAGAAGAGGCAAAGCTGTTTCTTTGGTGGCATAAAGCCATGCAGTTATCCTTGATTCAGATGGAGCAAGATGATGCCATTCTGATTGAATCTGTCATTCGGACACTGCTGTCAATCCAGGGCAGGCAGAGTCAGCTGGCTGAAGAGAGACTGACTTCTGGAATACTTGGTGCTATTGGGCTAGGCAGGAGGTCTCCTTTGTCACCCAGGTAGGGGTTGAAGGTGTGGTGAACTAATTGATTGGAGTCATTATGTTAAAAAAGCTGCAGCCTAGATCCAGACTACACAGTGCAATGTCAAAACATGTTCTGAATCCATGCTGTCCAAATCTGTAAAGTTGTTTGGTCCCATCACAGAAAAAATGTAGCAAGTGTTTTAATCTGGTTAAGCAGTGAATATGAACTTCTGCAAAGTTTGTGGTAGAAAAGGAAAGAAAATGCAGTTGTGATTCTGGTTTAATGTACATCTCCAGAAAAGTTTGTAGGGAGACTGTTAGAGGAAGATACTTTCATCTGGTCTGTAGAAGACTGTTCCAGTTGACCTCACAAGAGTTTTGTATCAATACATGCATGTTGCCTTTTCCATCTTAACCCTGAGGGGTTGGAAATGTTAAGCTCAAAGAAGTATTTGCTTGCTTGTTACTCACTTTACCTTCTAAGGAGAGACACCAAGTTTGGTGGTTAGGTATTAAAATAAAGTTCACTGTGGAAAGAATGCCAAGAAAAAATACAGATATGTTAGTGGAACACTAATTCAACACAGTATTTAAATGTAACTTTGTGTTTATAAAGACCTTCTGGGATGCAATCCTGTTGAAATTGCCCTGAAATTTTAGCCTTGTTCAACTCATCCTTTGATTTAGGCGATGAGAATGTTTCAAAGGCTGTGAAATGAAGGATTATTTCAGATGTGACCTCAAAGCTTCAGCTAAGCTTGGAACAGATGTAACATTTCATATGTATGGTATTATATTAACCTTTAGTGTGTATTTCATCTTGTTACATATATATTGAAGTGATTTATTTTTTTCTAATGCATTGAAAAAGGTCCTCTAAAGCCTTTACTATGTTCCTTATGCAAGAGAGGTCTCATGGGATAGAGCTTCCAGTTTATCTGCTGTTGAGGACTTGCAAATTTGGTATCACCTTCTCTCTCTGTCCTTTTCCCTATGCAAGGTTTCGTGTGGTTGCCCGCAGCTTGTCTGCTTTCCTCTTGGTGCAGATTCCTGCAGAGAGTCAAGTCCGCCTGAAAGCGGGGTCAGAGCCAAAGCTGTCGCAGAAGGCCCAGCAGGTAGTGTGCCAGTTGCTGGCTTGTTGACATGTTCTCTTGCTCAGCTTGTGGGGTGAAGCTTGTAAGAGTTGCTGCAAGCATTTCTTCAAGCTAAATCCTGCTCTTAGCTTGTTGATTTTATTTGGTGCTGAATGCCCTCAATCTTTTTACTTCTGCTTTACACCTGGCTTTAAATTCTGAATATTCGAAATAGCTTGTTGCTCTCATTTGTCTTATCAGGGAAGGGGGATGTATCACAAACTTGTGTACTATTTTGCTATATATCAAAACACCATCTTGCCAGAGACAAGGGCAGGTACAGCATAGACCAGATGATAATGTGAGTTTGCTCAACTCTGGTAGCAGGACTGTGTGCCTGAGCCTGAACCTAAAGTGATCCTAGGTAAAACTGTTTATACAGTGTTATGTATTAATATGAAGGCATCAGTATCTAATCTTACATACTGAAAAGGTGCAGATAAACTTAATGTCTGTAAACCCTGAGTTCAGAGATTCGAACGTAGCAGGTAGAAGGAATTTAAAACAAACAGGAAAAAACAGTGCTGCTGTGATTGCACTGCTTCTCAGTGATAAAGCAGGGCTATATTCACACTAACATTTGTTTATGTGAGATCAGGGCTTAAAAGCCCTGATACAAATAAATATTCCTTCTTCAGCATGTGTGCTGACCATGTTGTTGTTTTGGTAAGTGCATGGGAAGAGCAAGGAGGAAGTGATTAGAAACCAAAGCAAAGTTACTTACTTGATACAATTTGTTTCTCTTCTCTAAGAAATGAATGAAACTTTCAGACATGTTTCCAATATTTGCCCTGGCTGGTACTGCCAGCATAGGCTCTTTTACATATAATTTCTAAATTGAAATTGTCTCTGTAATATTATTAATGGGAACAAAATAATGCTTTTCTGAAAGTCAAGGTGTTCATAAGAACAACCTGAAGTCAATAGTGTCTCACAGTTTGTAGTTCTGTGTAATTCCCTTGAAACCATGTCTTGAGTTCCTGAAGCAAATATTTTATGATACTTGGGTTGCAGCATCCTAGCAAGCCTTGATAGAACAGTTGTTGCATTGACCTTGGGGAGAGAACAGCTTGAAAAATATGACTTGACTTGAAGCACTGTTATGTGATTGTATTTTACAAATGTTTTGTTCTGAATACTCTGGTTTCTCTAGGAGGTAAGTAACTTCTAGTGGACTTGTGCGTATAGTGGCTCATGAAGCAGTTTTTTATGGACCAAAATACTCACAGCTAACAGAATTTTCCCTTGTATCTATAGGCACTGAATGCTCTTGAATCTATGGCATCAAACAAACAATATATGGATTACCAAGAGCAGCTCTCCCAGTCTTCTCGGTTCATCAAGCACCCAGCACATTGTCTTCGAGATGGCAATTATCTCTTGGCTCTCCTTATTAACACTCTGTATCCAGAAGTGCATTATTTGGACAGCATACGATAGGAGCACTGAGCTTGCAGAATCATTGTGAAATGTTGATTACTCTGGTTTACATATAATGTTATTGCACAAGTAATTTTTACCTTCAAAGTTCTACTTTAAGTCAGAAGTTTGAAGGGGAACTGCACACTGGCAAGTTTTCTCCTCTTTAATGTTTTCTTTCTTTTCTCTTGATTTGTAGGCCTGTGGAAATGCTTAGTTTTTGTTGACTGAAAACACTTGAATATCTTCCTGTGTATGGTGCACATCTGAGAGGAGATACCTGAGGATAGGTGTGCAAATCATTAGACAGCAGAGCTTATCCTGTAACACCTTAAGTTTTTGCTTTGTGCCTTTTTTATTTTTCCAATGTGTCATCACTCAGGCCAGTTCAAAGTGTGAGTAGGATCATGTGTAAAAGAGTTTTTGACTTTCCTAACCAGGATACCTCTGAATCTAATGTGAGTGTGTGTCTGGAGACTTGTGAAATCCCTGTATTTGGAAAAATAGTGTTTGAAATTTTGAGGTTTTTTTTGCTTTCCACAGAGATCTGTATTTGAAAGGTATGCCTACAATTTTCTCCCACTTCTGTAAATACAAATGAAAGTTTGAACTAAAGAACTTTGGTTTTTCCCATTTTCT
Source organism: Pandion haliaetus (assembly GCA_013401275.1). Taxonomy (NCBI): domain Eukaryota; kingdom Metazoa; phylum Chordata; class Aves; order Accipitriformes; family Pandionidae; genus Pandion; species Pandion haliaetus. The sequence goes on along the minus strand of VYZV01023308.1, from coordinate 25,748 downwards.
AAATATTAGTGATTCTACATCCATATTGCTTGATTAAATCCAAGTCAGGTGATTTAAATCCAGAGATGGATTTTCTGGATCCCCGGTGTCAGGGAGGGGAATAGCCAGTTATGATCATGTTGGATGGGATTCCTTAGTTCTGAAAGTCTGGTTGTTTAGGAAATACTGATTTAACAAGTGGATACCCACCACTTAAGTTTATTCTTTTCTGCCTAGCTGGGCATGACAGAACAGGATTTTAAATGACACTGTGAAAAGGTATTTACCTTGTGTTAAATTCACTGATCACTTGTTAAAATTCTATTGCCAAAGCATGAACCCTGAGCCTGTAAATCTATTGTTTCAGCTGAACAATCCCTTGTTTTGTTGCCTTGTCTGACCATAAGATGCACTTTTGTTCAGGGAAAGCAGAAGGAGAGTTTCGCCAGTTCCTCGTCTGATGTCCCTTTTATCACTGGTATATTTGAGGTGGCCCAAGGTCCGGCAGTCCCAGTCTGTACCCCTCTATGAAGGAACAGTGATCACTTCTCTTCCTCTTAATTGTGCCTTTGTTTAGAACACGGTTACACATGAAAACATTAGTTCTGGTCACTAGAGGAAGGAAATGTGCTACCTACTGTCTGGTCAATAATGCTTTGAAGTATTGCTCTTAACTGGTTCTGGTGCTAGAGAACAAATCGCCTTTTTCTTCTTGACAGATTCTGCTAACTGTGCCAGCTGGGTCATTAGATCGCCTTCACCTTAATGTGGTCTTAGAGTTCTTTGATCTATCTGTGAGCCTATAAATATATATACATATGTACATCTCTGTATACTAACCAGATATCGAGGCAGCATGTTTTTTAACAGACTCTTTTGGAAGATTCATGTCTGGAAGAATACCTTCTGCTGCCTTTTTCCCCCCAAAAGACTTAAAAGCACTGGTTTTATTAGATTCAGTGTTATTGCTCAGTTGCATAAAAATGTGAAGAAGTCAGATATGTGTGTTTGACAGGCACTTTTAAAATGAGGTATTGTTTCAGCTGAGTTTTTACAAATGTTGTATTTATAACATGCTATGTCTGCAAAGACCATGCAAAATAAAAATGAAAAATCAGGTAACTTGTGACAAACACCACGACATTTGCAACTTGCTGGAGGAATCTACATCAGGTAATAGGTAATTGTTCTTGGAGAGCAAAGTATGATGGGGGAATGCCACGCAGTTGCTCAGTTGATGGAGGTCTGGAGACTGTTCTCTTTAACATACTGGATTTAACATGTGTGTGACAACAGCCTGGTTTTGTGCCCAGAGCCCAGGAGAAAGCTCATTTGTGTAATGACAGAAATAATGTTTCTCTGTCCTGGCAAGATCCCCCAAACCTCTGTGGTAACGTGACCGTAGAGTGATGCACTGGTTGTGTTCTTTCAGCACTAACTGACCCAGACTGTGGAACTTGGTATTTATCCCAAATGAGAGGAAAGCTGGTAGTGTGGAGTGAAGTAGGAGAAAACTATACCTCCAGTGCTGGTGGTGCTGCTGGTTCTTGCTGAGGGCTTTGCTGGTGAGCAGGGTTGGGCCAGGCTGGGGTTACTGCTGTCAGCAAACAGCGTTGATGCCATCATCATGTCTATCTGTCCTGAGCATTGAAACAGCATCTTTAATAACTTATTGCTTAAAATGTAATAGAAATGATGGTGTTGACTTTTTTCCCATTTCTCAGTCTAATAATTGTGATGAAAATGCGTTTTGTCATGGTTAAAGTGCTCTGTGTATCCTACTATTGTAGGTCCTAAGAAGTAGGGAGAATTCACCATGAGCTACAGCTTTTGCTGTATATCACCCACAAACCAATCTTCTGGTTTCTTGGTGAGCATGGTAGTGGTAGAAGCCTGAACCTGTGCTTTCGTCAAATACAGGGAAACAGTTTTATGAACTAACAGATCCGCTGGCAGTTCTCTGTTGCAAATGTGAACTCCAGAACTTGGATTTTTACTTTCCAAGTGGTGCCCAACAGATTGACTTTTTGTTTCTTCTGGTTTTACTGGAAAGATTTTCACGTTCCCAGCATCTCCCACCTTCCCTCCTATCCTAAACTGCAGTGTTCTTGTTCATACCATAAATGTAACTGGCTATCTCAGAAAGAAAACTGGGTTTGCTGGTGTTTTTAGCGTTATAGATTGCAGTGGAAAGAGGTGAAACTGGAATGTCAGCTACTTAGTAACAAGTGTGCCTTTTGGATAATTCATGCAGTTTAGCTGGAGAATGAGCATCTGTGGCTTTTTGAATGTTTGACTTCCACAGCAGTTGTTGCATTGGAATGAATCGTTGCCTGTGGTTTGCTTAAGTATTTATTAAGAAAATAAGGCCAAATAAGGAAATGGACATAACAGCTGAATGTGGCATTAAGTCAGTGGAATGGAGAACCAGAAGTTGAGCAGCAAGGTGCATGAAATGTGCAGACAGTGCTTCCTATGCAGCCTGCCCCTACAGCATCCCACAGGAGCTGTGGTATTATGGTGATGGGAGTTGGTATTGTTTACTCTGGAAGCTAAAACTGGGGGGGGTGTGGGTGGGTGAAGGGAGGAACTGGAACACACTTGTTAGGCCAAATGAGGTCAGTACTAGAAACTTCCTGGCATGTGTCCTGCTGTGTTTTGTCTCTGCAGTATATACTGGTTTGAGTGGGTGGTTTGTGTCCTGTGTGGGGACCAGGGCTTGTCCATGTGGGGTATCTTCCTTTATGTACTGCCTGGGCAGGTGGTCTGCAGTGGACACGCACCACACCATCACCTGTGTCTGTTGGCCTGCTAATGCTGACCTGTAAGCTCTCAGCTGGCTCATCCTCAATCTTGTAGAGGTTTGGATGGGTTAAATTGGTCCCTCATTGGGGAGAGGGGCAGGATACAGGCAAACTCATTTCTGTGCCTTTCCGGGTGTCCAGGGCTGTGGTGGGGTTCCTGTACCTGGATGTCCTTGTTCTCCCATTTGTTGTGCTAACATGGACTGTGCTCTGGAAGCCAGGTAAGTACAAGTTAAACAGTGCTGATCCATGAGTTTCCTCACATCTAAATTGCCGCAGCAATTTCATGGCATACATTTGCTGGCAGCACTCCCAAGTGTGAGGTGCTGACAACACGCAACAGGGCGCACTCAGTGTATCCCACGTGGTTTTGGGGCATGAGGTCTGATGCTTCTATCTGGACCCAAACTTCTTGAGTTAAAGAAGCAGTTTTCAAGAGAAGAATCCATAAGCCAAGCCTCAGTCTCATAATAAGGTAGAAATGGGTTCTCATTACTCTAGTATACGTCTATAAATCTTAAGGGCTCAGAAATTCAATTCAGTTTGTCCGGTTAATATTGCTGAGGTCTCTTTCCTCCTGTGACACCTGTGAAACTGAGCTTACTGGTCCATGACTACACCGTCTGCTATAACTTCCTTTTTATCTTTGCATCTCTTCCTATTTTTATTAAACGTGGCTTTGCCACTACTAGGACTTTAAACTGGGATTTAAAGGATCAGGTTCAAGTATTTACCTGCATTTATTTTTTTTCTTCCTTTTCTTTTTCCTTATTATTCTGGCCAAGTAATTTAAAGTTGTGCTTTACTTTCCCAGTGCAGATGTTATGAAGAGCTGAACTTTGAAATATTAATTCCCAGGCTGGGGGTGAGCTTGCAAGCAGGACCACAGGCTTGGTGGTAATTCAGTAGCAGCTTGGGCTTATGGCCATTGGTGGTTGTTACCAGAAGCAGGATTAAGGGAAGAGTTTTGGAGCTGCTGCACTGGAATGATTGCATGGAGCATTGAATCCGGAGATATAAACCTGAAAGTAGGTTCTTGTCACATCTTTGCTTTTCATTCTTTCTCTTCTTCCTCCATGCCAACCTGTCAGTCTTCACAGCCCTCTCCTGGACCTTTGCCTCACCAAGACGCCAGGTTGATTTGCATCATCTTGTACCATAAGCTGGGTCTCTTCACCTGGTCTTGGAGCACATGTAACTCTTGGGTTAGAGACTTGTCTGTGGATGGCCAGTGATTTTGTAGTAGCGATTTCATTGCAGAAGAAATTTAAATGAGCAGTCAGGCCTTAAAGGACCTTTTTTCATGTAACACAGAGTAAGAAACTGTTTAGAAATAATTTTCTTTGGCTTTTTTTTTTAATAAAAAGCCGATTTGGTTTATTGGAACCTTTTCACAGCGTATTTATCAAAAAGCTCTGAGATTCTGCTTTTGTGTGCACATGGGCACTAGGAGCTGCAGTAGAGTTACAGTACAGACCACCCTTTGCATATCTTGCTTTCAGCTCTACCACCTTTTGGAAAACCTCTTTTCCTTTTTGCTTGGACTCCTCTTGAAAATTAAGATTTCCTTTAAATTCTCAAACTTTTCTGGAAGTTAAAGAATAATAATAATAATAATAATAAAACACCAACAGAAATTCCAGTAGTGTTTTTTTCACAGCTGGTATTTCAAACCTGAAAATAGTTCACTTGCTGGCTCTAGGAAGCTGCATGTGTTTTGACAAGTGGAGTGGTGAAAACTGCTTTTTTAACATTTGAAAAATACCAAAGCAAAAAGATGTAAGAAAATGGTAGACTGTTCTCTGCTTCCTAAACACTATCTGATACGGGCTAAAAACACACAGGTTGGTTAGAACTGATCCTCTTCTGCTCTTCCAGCTCCATCCCTCTTTCTTTTCTCTTTTCTACCTTCTGTTTTCCCTTTTTAAGGTTTTCTCTCGCTTGTAAGCAGCAGCAGGGATGGAAGTCATGTACATGCAAGGCCTGTTTGACCTGTGCATCAGTCAGTGTCAGTCTTATGTTCACTGGGAAAAGGCACCCTTGTATAGAGCAGACAGGAATTTCAACCGTGCAAGAGGGTGCGGATGAGATGGCCCAGGTCCTCAGCTGTGTCTGGATGCTGTTCTTTCTGTCGGCAAAGTCTGGCTGCTGCTGCTGTGTCTGTGGTCAAAGTTCTCGTAGGTGGAATCCTGCAGCTGTGGCCTGGCAGTAGAAGAAGTGAATAAGGTGAAGACATGTTTCTGGCTCTAGACTTTGTAAGTGGCTTCAGCGGGTAGTTAAGGAGTGTCAGAATAAGTGTCTGCAATACAGTCTGATATGGGTCTTCCCTTCTGCAGCAGGAAATTTTTAAGTGTTTGAGTTGCATCTAATGTTTTACATCTTAAAGCATCCAGAATTATCTCCTACACTGCTAGCATTAGCTGTTTTGCTGCTCAGAGCCTCAGGAGGTTGTGACAAACTTCTCCTGAGAGGATCTGCTTCTGTAGAGCATGGAGGATCTTGGGTTTTAAGCTTTCATCTATGGATGTGTCTATACAAATGTATTCAAGGGTGCAGTATGGTTTAGGCACTGTTAAAGCAGCAAAACTATGCTTTTGAAAATAATTACTACAAATTAAACTGTAGGATTAAATTCCCTGTTGCCTCTCTGGCTGTGTCCTGATGCTGAACACTTGACTGTTCTGCTGAAATGGCCATCACATAGGGATAATGGGTTGGAAGTGAGCAGCCCCAGGCAGATGTAATTATACGGACGTCAGATACAGCTTCTTTAGGTTAGCATAAGGGTTGTTTTAGGGTTTTAGTTTGGCTGGCTTTTTTTTTTTCCTCCATCCCTTCCTGGCTTGGCCACTACAGCTGTTGGGAGTGTCCAAGAATGGTGGTGTGCTGGGTAGTAGGAAATGTCAAGGGTACTGTGGGAGTGTGGTATGGGTGCCAGCCAAAGAATTGGGCCCTGCCCCACCTGAGCTGACTGTGAGGTGGGCTGTTTTGCACTTCTGTACCTCTTCCACACCTCATCAGCTTTGGCATGAACCCCTTTTTTTCCCCATTAGAGACTGGGGTGCAGAGGGAGCGGAAGGCTTCTGTTGCACAGTTTCCCCTCTCTTTCATCATTCCTCAGCCTGGCACAGACCCCATCCCAGTCTGTTCCCCTGGGTGAGTGGTTCTTCTGCTACCTTAATGTGGCTCCCTACCATACTCTGGGCCTATGGCCCACCTAAATTTCTGCTAGCCCTTTGCTGCTGCATGTGCCATGGTCTTTCCAGCTTGCTGCCCCAGTCCCTTGTTCTCATGTCAGCGGGGTCTTTTCTCAGCTGTACCCAAGCCAGAGCCTTCTCCCAGCAGTGCCCAAGCCTTGGTCCCTCACACCGGCTTGCCTGGCCATCAGCTCAACCCTGTTGTCCCAGGAGCCTGCTCTCAGGCCAGGGGTTTGTTGCCAAGACCAAGGACACACTGCATTTTTCTCCTTAACCATCTCTACCCTCCTGCTGGATAACACGAGTAGAAGGCAAGACATTCTTACCGGGCCAGGCTGGATGGAGCAGAGGGGGGACCTGTGAAGTGAGAAGGCAGGTGTGGGTTAGCAATGCGGTCAGAGTGAGCTGGGTAGCTAGGACTGACCTAGAGGTTTTGGGAAGCTGCACTGGAGTGTGGTTGTGACATTCCAGTGAATGGGGAGAGGACCTTTTGTCAGGTGTGTGGCCTTCTTTGTAGGGGTGGGGATTAGGCACTGGAATATAAGGAGCAAAGCATTTCTGGTTGGTCTTAATGCATCTGCAGTTTGAGGCAAGTGGTGGCTTTTGCAAGGTGTTGATGTCAGACTGTCTCTACAGATGAGTCACGATGATGTGACCTTTTGTCCAGCCTGAGAGGCAGAGCCTGGAGTCCCTCCTGGCTCCTTCCTCCCCACGTACGCCATCACACAGCAGGGGTGGTGGGCAGGGGGGCCAGCAGCCTCCAGGCTTCTTGGGAGGTCTCATCCCTCAGCCCACGAGCTGATTCTCATCTCTTGTGAGCTGGGCTTTCCCTGCTGTCATGGCCTTGGTGTGGTTGGGAGGTGGGATTTCACTAATGATGGGGAAGCACCTGGGTCGCAAGGCGCAGGAGACTATGAGGGGTGGTTTGTGAAATGACAATGCACACCCCAGGAGATTAAACTGTTGTGTGGGATGCAGTGAAGGTAAATCCTGCCCAAGGGCTACAGGGGAAGAGGTAGTAATTAGTCTGCGTCAAGAAAAAAAATTAAAAAACTGGTTGTGAAGGCAGTGGGTTCTCTGCTAATTGCCCATCTGTTAGTTTATAACCTTTCTTCTCAGGTAGGGAAACTCGTGTTCCCTCTGTCTTTTCAATGATCCTTTCCTGAAGGAGACCCCCTGTCTGCAGGCTGCCAGGCCAGGAGGTCCCTCTTACTTGCTCTTAGATTTCCCATTAGAAATGCCCTTTGCCTAGGGTGGAAAGTCATAAAATCATTAAAGAAAACCAAACCCAAACAAACCCAAACTCTCCTGCCTGACTTTATCTGCCACATCTCATCTGGTTACCAGTCTGTCAGAGGAAGACTATCAAGGGAAATAGCGATACATACCTCCTCTCGAGAAAACAGTGAAGCTCAGTATCACCAGTAAAATGAGCACTTTAATTCCAAGTGGCACAAAGATCAGGATCAGGAAGAAGGAGCTGTTGGATGCTTTGAATTTGTAGAAGTACACAGCCCCCTCTGCTCTCCCATGGCTGTTGACAGCCGTACAGGTGTATTTTCCATCGTGGGTCAGGTACCGGAGCTCCTTAGTGACGCGGTGGTTCATACTGGTGATGGAGGTGAGGTTGCTGTAGGGTGGTCCGGTCCAGGTCAGAGCGGGTGCTGGCTCCCCCTCAGCAGTGCAGCGTGCCTGGAAGGTGCGATCCCTGTTGGAGCTGACGGTGATGTTAATGATCCTGGGGGCTGCTGCAGAAATCACAACAGGGGAGGGGAGGTGGTCATGCTTCAAAGACAGGTCTAATGCAAAACACCTGGAACAAGGTCTTTGGTCTTGGCGGGCCCTCAGTGTGATATATCAGGGTAATGTTGGGATCAAACCTCTCCTTCCTTGTTTTTCTTGGCACTTTCTTTCCCTAGATTTCCCCACCCTGCCTATGTTGGATAGAGGAACAAATGGATTTACCCAGCAAAGCCTGGGTGCAAGGATGTATACTCAATTTGTGTTTTATCCCTGTAATGCCAGTTTGCTGAGCTTCAGGCAACTTCAGCTGTTGTGACCTTCCATGGTGGCAGAAGGCAGAGGAACTGTGCTGTAGCAGGGCAATCATACCTGAAGAAGGGCTGCTTTCTGCACTTGCACTGTGAATTGCAGACCAGTGCTGTCCACGATGTAGGCACAGGTGCAACTGGTGACATTTTCAGACTGGCTGCATCTGCACATGGTCTGGAACAAGGCAACCACGGTGCTCACTTGCAAGTGTCTCCTGGTTGTTCTTTGGTCTCTGACCTCCAGAGCACACATGGCTGGATCTGTTTGTGTGAGCCCTTTGCCTGGTGCCTGAGACTTGCCAGATTTGGCAAATTATTGTCAGGGAACTTTGCTCCTTGCTACAACCTATTTTTGATGTATTTCTTCAGCCCTGTAGTGACCACCCAACAACTACTGTAGGTTCTTGGTTGCTTTGGCGTAGTACACCAATACCAAGATAGGGACACTAATTTTGTATCCTGTATTTGTAGCATACGGGATTGTGTGACTGCATAAACAGTGGTAAAGATAATTTTGGGGATGGAAGATATTAAGAGATGTGCTGTTGTATGTGTCATCTTTGGTCTAGTCTGCTAAGGAGGCATAGATGATGCAACCAAGCTTGTCTTGCCCAAGAGGAGGGGATTGATGGGTCTGTTGACCCATTTAATGCATTTAGTTCCTAAAGGCACTGTGAAAACTGAAGGGAACTAAATGAGTGTCCTCATGGAGGAAAAGCAAGAGCTCAATATTGATTTCATTTTTGGTCAGGCTAGACAACAAATACATAGCTTGCAACCACCTACAGCAAATCTTCCCCCTTGTCTATGTAATGCAGGAGGAGTTTGCGGCTGGAGGACTGATCCCTAAGAAAGCTAGCTGTGTTAGTTGTGTGTTGTGTGTCTGTGTGGTTTGGTGTTTAAAAAATAACCTGTTGAGCATTATTTAACCCCTCCCATTCATACTATCAGGGTCCATTCCCAAAACCGTATCTCTGTATGTTATCGTTCCTCTGGTGTTAAAATCCAGGTAGCTGCTGAGAGGCAGATCTTGCTGCCATCCTGCCCTAGTCATGCTGTGTGTGTTTAGGAGCTTCTCCAAGTGAAAGAGAGCCTTCACTATGCAGAACTTCCCAAGCAGTAACTGAGCTCATCCTCTGGTCCTAGCTCGATGCCCACAGTGCACAGCAGGTGTAAGGTAGTTTCACTTCAAGCAAAATCATCCACCTCATGGCAGCTTTACACTCATGGGTAAGGTCTGACGCTGTTCCTGAGGCCACCGTGGTCTCAGCACTCCCTTGATCTGTGAGCGCACCCTGGGAGATGGGATTAGAATTTGATGTTTGACACGAGCTGGTTTTTCAGGCTGTTTGTACTTAATGTTTCCTGCTCCAGAGGATTTTGGACCTATGGGATGTGGGTACCAGGTATCTTGTCTTTCCGATCCCCGTTCTTGTGCTTACATTTTGCTAACAGGCGCTTAGCACCCAGGCCCTCCAGTTTAGATTCTGATGAAGAGGATGTCTTTAATTGCCCCCCCGTGGGCTGCTGCCCCCAGCTTGCCTCTGCTGCCTGCACAGATCCTGTGCTGCAGGGACAAAGTGGGATGCCCAGGACTTGGCTGGCTCTTACCCCAGTAGCTAGAGCCTGGCTATTTCCTTACCAGTTTTGTTCCTATTCCCTTCCCTGCATTATGCTCACCACCTTGTACTGGAGGGCTGTGGAAGGCAATGATTATTCCCTGCCCAAATGTTGTAAGCTATACACAGAGCTGGAAAAGCCAACTCCTTGGAAGACCATCTCAGGCCAACTTCTGTTACCATCTCATCAATCTCCACATCTTGTGGCTCTCACTTCCCTATGGGGTGGCTGTGGCTCTCATGCCCTCTTACCAATCAAGTGCAGCTTTATCCCATTCCTGCTTTCATACTTGTCGTGGATATCTCCAGACAACTCCACTCGACAGAAGTATCTCTCGCTGTCACTCCAGGTCAGATTGTCAATCCTGATGGAAAGGTCCTTGTGCCTGGGGTTGCCAAGCAGTTTGTACTTGTTTTTGTAGCTGACGGCAGTCTTGCAGAACTCACTGGTGCTCTGACTAATGCACTTGAAAACTATTGTGCCATTGTAAGGTTCCTTGATCCTCCAAATGGCAGTGAGGGTCCGGTCAAATGTTTTGTAGGGGTGTGTGAAAGTACAGGGCAGGATAACCATCTTCCCAAGCTCACCAGTGACATCAGATGGGACATGAACAGACCAGCCATTGGACTGTACACCTAGAAGCAAAAAGAGATACCAAGACTGATTTATCTGGAGTGTTTAAGAGGGAAATTGGGCAACCTTCCTGCATCTGCTCTGTTGTTGGTCAGAAAATGGATGCTGTGTTCTTGTGATGGGCCCTGTGCTGCTTGATGTTATTGCTGAGGACTTGCAGATGATTGCACAGCCCAGGTGCTGTGGCTAGATTTGGTACCGGTCTGCAGCAGAGCTCCGGGGACTGCCTAGCTCATGCTGAAAGTAATTTAACTCCTAAGCAGGCCTCTTCTTCGTCAAGTGAACGATAGCACCTTAAATTGTATAACAGTCTTTTGCAGTTAAAAGTGTTGCTTTTATGTGCTTGGAGGAACAGCTTAAGTTTTTCTTTTTTTTTCTTTTTTTAAAAAAAAAGCTAAAAATGTTTAACACGTATTGAGAAATCTGGTGGCTTTAGGCGCTGAAGTACAGGAAGTGTAGCAGCCCTGCATTTGAGTGCATGCACACACACTCCTATGTTGTAGTATTTGTTACACTAATCAGTTGGTGGTTGCATTAGGCCTGGGGAAGGGAGTAAGAGCTGATGTTTCTAGTGATCAATGCTGCTATCATCAGAAAGTAGTGTCTTATTCATAAGTTGTGACAGGATCTGAATAAAGACTTGAAGATCATTTACACAGGCTGGTGAGAACAGGCAGGTTCTCTGTATCAGCTCCTGCCGTAGGACAGGACTTGGCAGTACAGAAAGCATCTCCCTGTTAGCAGAGCATCACTGCGTGGACTCTAGCTGGCAGGATCTTCCCCAGCAAGCCTTGTCCTGGTGTCCTGGCAAGGGAAATCCTGAGTTTTCCATCTGAGATGCCATAAACGGTTGGGATTTTTCTGTCTTGGCCAAATTGGGTCACAGTAAATCCTAGCACAGTCTGGGGAGCTGAACTCCACTGCTACCAGACCCAGTCTGATCATTTTTGTCCAGTGATGAAAACAGCCTTCACCTGAATGGATGTTCCCTACCTTTGAAGTATGTAGGGAAAACTCAATGTCTCATCCATTCCTCTTCCCCAGGAACCAACAGCACCAACAAACAGCACCTGTAAGCAATGAGTCCCATATTGCTCTGTGTATCTATCTACTGTCTTGCTAATTGCAACAGCTGTAGCAGCAGATCGTGGCTTCAGGAATGTCTGTGCCTATGTTCCTGTCTTAAACTCACTTGATGGCTTCATTAAATCAGAGCTTTCCCCTCAATAGCTGAGTAACTCCAAAAAATGTACAGGCATCCTGTAAGTAATTGCCGCCCATCCCTGGTCTAGCTGGCTCCACTGTTGTCTGCAGGTGTTCAGCTGTCGGGTTACTTGTGTAAACTCTAAGATAAGATTTGTTGCTTATTCATATATCTGTTTTCCATAATATTTGACAGATACCTCAGTGACAGTGCAGCTTGTATTAATGTATTGTGTGCTGCACAATGGACAAAGGCTAGTGTAGGACCGGTTCTCTGCCATTAAGTTATTTGTCTGTAACCAGTGCCAAGCCAGTATTTTGATTACTGAGATCTGGAGTCGGATTGCCTTGTCATTCATTATAATGATACAAGTACCTTTTGCAGCCTAGGTAATCCAATATACAAGGCTATGTGGCCACAGGAGCTCTAGGAAGCTCATGGACTTCAAGCACAAGGACCTGGCAGTGAAAACAGAAAATGCTATTGCTTTCTAGTTTATTTCATGTTATTTTGGTTATTTTACGTCATGTCACTGTGACCCTTACTTTTGGAGAACTGCAGATCATGTGCTTTTGAGTATGTGGTTTGCTTTTCTCTGCCCCCTTTTTGGCTTGCCTTTTTTTTCCTAATCTTAAGCAAATAACATTCTTTTTGGCACATAAACATCCCCTTGCCTTCCACATGAGAAATAACATTAAAAATAAGTACTTCTGATGGTACCAGCTCCACCCATTTTGATGGAAACACAGTTTGCCTAGGTTATGAGTGGAGGGAGTTGTCGGCATCTTGTGTATAATTTAACCTTAAAGCTTCAGCATGGTAGGTCTTCCTTAGCTTTCTCCTGCTAATATCCAGCCTCCATTTGTTCCTGGAATTGAAGCTCTCACAAGAAACAGGGAAATAGGTAAATAGCCTACATACCTTACACAAAGTAACTGGAAAGCAGTTGTCAGGTCAGTGTACCTGCTAGTTGTCAATGGAAAGATCATGAAGACAAGAAGATTGAGAGCTGGAGACCACCACAGACACTAGCCTGGCTCTGGAGAACAGTTTGACAGTATATCTAAGCAAATCCCATTGAGTTTAGTGGAACTGAAGTGCATACTTGAAGATAAACATGAGTTTAAGTGCTCAGTGGGACTGGAGCAAATTGTCTGTTTTATAATAACTCCTAGGAATGTGAAATAGCACTTCTGGGTGGTGATGGAAATGCTGCATCCAACTGACAATGTAGAGGAGAAGTTAGATGAGCTCCTTGCACAAGTTAAAAGCAAAAGATGCAAAAAACACCCCAACCAAAGACCTCTCTGACAATTGCAGAGTCAAGCCTTTGAGTTTTTCCAGTATTCTCACATGCACCTGGAATTTCAGGATCCTTTTAAGCAATGCAATGGGTGGTGCAATTCTTGAAGAGTTTATTGTACCAGGTAATTCCCCTGGTACTTTGTGTAGAGCACAAAGAAAAGCCCTGATCAGACAGGGATTTGTAGCAAGCTCAGAACTCACCCTTTGTGGAGATGTGAAGGAGGCACAGAAGAAACAAGCCGAACTCTCTCATGCTGGTTGACGTTCTCTGCTGAGGTGTATCAGCAAACCAGAACAGTCTCTATTACATCTGAGCTGCTGGTCTTGCAGTCACAAAAGGTTTTTCCAGGGTTGGAAGAAGTTGTGGTTTTCCTCTCCTTGGAGGGAATGAGTTGTTAAGCTGAACCAGCTCTGGATTCAGATATTAATAGTTTTGTGGTCAGTCATGTGAAAAATACACCAGAGGGAATCAGAGTATTACCATTTTCCAGCTAAAGGAAGGGGACTGCAGATTGAAGCTGCAAACACTCTGTGTGTGTGATGGGGCAAGAGGGGACAGCTTTCAAGTGCTACGAACTCACCAGTCTGGAGGAAGTCCTTGCAATCTGCCTGAGGAGGTGGCAAAGAAAACCCTTGCTCTCCTGGCTTAAGGCAGTTCTTCCTCCTGAACCTGAAGCCCGCAAGCCAACTGTGCCTAACCCTTATGCTCACTCGTTGTTATGATTGTTGCCATCCCTAGGTGTAAAAAAAAAAAAAAAAAAAACAAACTCAAATCTCTCCTCTTTGGAAATCATCTGAGCATTTGTGCCAACGTTCAGTGGTGGAAGAGTGCTCTGGTGTCTGCTGGTACTCTGCTCTGTCTGGACTCCCGTGACCCTGACGAGTCATGAATTGTTCTCCTCCTTGTTGTTAACCTCCATTTGAAACAAGCTGAGCTCCAGCTTTTGCCCAGAATCCTTGTGCAAATGCTCGCCCTTTCCTTCTGGGTTTAGCTTTAGCAAACTTCTTGTGCAGTTTGCTAATCTGCAGAGCTCAGGGCTTGTGGAGAGCTGACCATGCTCCCCTCCACATCATCTCCCATACGGTGATCCTGTGATGTTGTGAAGTTTAACCTTGGTGCGTGTATTCCCTGTCAGGGCTTAGCTTGAGGTTTGCTGCTTCTGCTTCAGACCGGAGAGCTGATGTTTGACTCCCTCTTCCCATCTCGGCAGCTATGCTTGCTGTAGGGTCCCACTGCCCCTCTCCTCTTTGGGGACGGGGACAGCAGCACCCCACATGATTCCTGCTGTAGGCATCAGTGGGTGTGCAGATGCTGGAGACCTCCCAGACCCAATATTAGAAGAAGCTGCTCAGTAGCTGCTGCCACTTGCAGTGCCAAGAGCCAGTGCCTTCTTCCAGCAGAGATAGCAGGGCTCCCCTTTGCTCCTCAGCTCTTCTCCTTAAAATCTCCATGTATGTTCCTTTCTTAACTTGTGCGAAAGCTCCTAGAATAGGGAATTGGAGATTTGGTAGTATTGTGTTCACTGCTTTCTGTACCCTTTCTTTGTTCTGGTCAGAGTTAGAGTGTCTGTGAAGGGAGGGATTTTTGTTTTCCCAGACTTTTTGGAGGAGGTTTTGAGAGTACCTAGCTATTATTTACGGTGGCTTGGACCTGTTCCTACTCAGCAGAGGGTGGTATTATTTCAACTAATGACTTAGAGAGCCCTGCTCATTTCCTGTGCATGTCCTCCTCGAGCAGGAGAATCAGGACCCAGTGCTGTAACTACTATGCAAATTGTCATTAGTAGCTGTAAAAAGTCATACGTGCCATTGTCAGCAGAGAAACCTGAGGGTATGGGTGGTGGGAACAGCAGATAAGAGACCTGTATCCTTACCCCATCTGTTACATGCCTTTTCTGTGCACCTTCCTCATTTTCCTCCATATACTGTTTGATTTTTATCTATTTGTGATGTAAACTTTTTGGTGGTGTGACTGTCTTTAAGCATTTCACCACTCATGGCACAGTGGGACTCAGTGAATTGAGTAAAAGATTAAAGTCAAATACAGGCCAAAAACATGTTGTTACAGTGAAGCATAAATGATTATGTAAAGAATAGCCTCTGTTAATGCTTAGTATGAACCTCTCCCTCTCTAATGTTTTACTCCAGCATCTCCTAGAGAAATACCCGGTAAGTCAGTGCAGAAGTATGGAATCCTTGAGTTTTCTCTTTGGACTGATTTTCTTTTCAGACCATGAGATAGCTATTTGCAATGAAGCATTTTAATGTTTAAAATAGTGTTGAAAACATATAGCTGAAAATGTTTACAAACTATTTGAATCGGCCCAAAAATTTTGTAAACAAAACCATCCATGTCTAAATGATCCACGGATTCTGCTATCTGTAACCTTTTGAGTTCTGTGCTTAAATAGTATCTAAGATTTCTGTAAGGGAAGATGCTTCTGGTCCAACACCAAAACCAGGACGTCTTCCATATTCATCAAATACTGGTTTTCTTCCTGGTAAATCTTTTTTTTTTAAGGTCAGTAGGTAATGACAGTAATTGTTATACTACTTCACTAATATCTTCCCTCAGTGCTTGTACAGAAGCAACAATCACAGATCTGGTTCCAGAGACATGCCAATTTCTGGTGCTTTCTTGTGCTATGAAAATACACGGAATCTGGAGAAAGAGAGGGGAGTGGAAATTTGTGGCTTTTCCCACTCAGAAAATGGATTAACCCATTTTAAATAAAAAAAACCTTTAAATAAAAACCAGAGGAACCTGTAAACACAAGTAGCAATTGAATATAGGCCAGTGGCAAATTTTCAGCCAAAGATAGGGAGATATCTGAGTGTTGCTGCAGAATATGGTCATCACTGCATCAAGCTCCTGCTGATCCTATTTGAAAGTCTACAGGTTCAGTCGTTTGCTTGTGGTGTTTGCTCAGCCCCTTACAAATGCTCCTGCCCTGAGAAAGTCACCTGCTGGCCATATCATCACTGCAAGGTCTTGAGCTGTTAGATCACCAAAGCTGCAGTGTTGAATAGGTAGAGGATGAACAGGGGTGCTGGTGTGTCCTTGTCACCTCTATGAACATCAGCTAAAAAAAGTGAAATGCATATTTGGGTAACTTTCTCCTAGTGGGCAATTACTGTATAAAAAACAGATTGCATCTTATTATGGGCAGAGCATCATGGATGGAAGAAGAAATAGGAAGTGTCTCTCTGCTAAGTTGTCTGTTGACTTCTGCAGTTCGCCTGCATGTGAGCTGAAGAACAGGTCTGATCTCCCAGACCTGTACGTTTCTGTCCCTGCTGCTGCCTGTTCAAAGCCTCTGCTAGGACCACAAAGAGCTGTGTTTGGAACACCTGCAGACAGGCAGTGACATGGTGTGCTCAACTTTGCCTGTACCAAGGTAGCTCAAAGCCATTGAGAGAATGAGCCTGGGGCCATGATAATGCTAGTGCTTCTCCAGGTAGCACTAGAGCTCAGTTGCCCTATCCTGTTTACTATAGGCTTGCAGGGTGGTGTTGTCTCATCTCAGCACTGAACTTGGTCCTAAGCTTAACTAACAGTGTAGATACCCCTGATTTAATCACTGCTGTGGCCATTCAGAACGGCAACCTTAAGAGACCTTTGACTGGCAAGGGATATATGTGGACTTGCTTTAATGATATCAATAGAAAGTTTTAGGACTGAACCCAGTGCTCCTTGGACCTGTGGAGGTTACCAGTCACTGACTGTCCTCCCCTACCCTGGTCATCCTGTCACTCAAAGTGCTAAAAGTCTGGTCTCTGTGTGATGGTGGGATTAGCCTGAGCAACGGGGTGAGCCAGCTGGCAAAACAGAGACACAGGACCTCTCCTTTAGCCTAATCCGAATGATGTGTCTTATTAAAGGTGCTTGAAATGCCACCAGAAAAGAAGTCCCTGCCTACCCTTCCTACTGAAAGTGAGCCTGTGGAGATTTATGTGCTCTGTCTTCCTGTGCTGATTGAGTGCAGCTGGTGATTTAAGAGGTTTATGCTCCTTTAGCTGTAGATTTCATAGCCCTTCTCTGGGATGAGAGCTGCAGCTTGGGAAGGAGTGTGGGCTGGTTACATCTATCCACACAATATCTGAAGCAAGTCCTGAACTTTCCCTTGACACGTAACTCTTAGCCAGTGAAGCAATGGGACTGATGCATGGTTTGAGCTCTGGTCCCCACCACCTCTATTCTGTCTCACTTTGCAGACTCAAAGCAGATTCAAGAGCACTTAGATCTGTGGCAGTGAAGAGAAATGCACCTTTCTAAGATGTGCCTCTGGAGAATACTGCTCTACCTCTTGTTTTTACTCATACCCTGCCTTGCCTGAGATCCTGTGCCCAACCTCTCTAGAGTGAAGTTTATTGTGGCATCTTCTCTGAGGAACATACCATTCTGTTCTCCGTTGTCCTTCCTAATGTCTGATAGCCTATAGTGTTTCATTGATACAAATGCAAAAGGTAACCATAATGTTGTTGTTGTTGGTTTGGGGTTGAGGGTTTTTTGTTGTTGTTTTTTAGGTTTTTTTATTATTTTTGTTTTAACCTTGTGTTGTGGTTTCAGGTCAGCTCAGTTGGTAACAAAGCACCACGAAGTCGCTCGCTCACCCCCCACCCCCGCCCCTGGCCATGTTGGGATGAGGAGAAAATCCAAAGGCAGGCTCGTGGGTCGAGACAAGGACTGGGAGGGATCACTCCCTACTTATGGTCACGGGCAAAAGACAGGCTCAACTTGGGGAAGAAACAAGATCAATTTAATTTACTACAAATCAAAACAAAACACAAGGATATTATGAAGGGAAACCAAACATCAGAAGACTTCCCTCCCACCCCTTCCTCCTTCCCGGCTCAGCTCCATTCCCGATGCTTTCTACCTCCTCCCCCCGGCGGCGCAGGGGAACAGGGGATGGGGGTTGAGTCAGCTCGCCACACATCGTCTCTGCCGCTTCTTTCCTCAGGGGGAAGATTCCTCACTCGTCCCCTGCTCCACCGTGGGGTCCCTCCCACGGGAGACAGTCCTTCACCAACTTCTCCAACGTGGGTCCTTTCCGCGGGCTTCAGTTCCTCACAAACTCCCCTGGCGCGGGTCCTTTCCGCAGGCTGCTCTCCAGTCTCACACTGCTCCAGCGCGGTTTTTACCATGGAGTTACGGCCATCTTCGGGAGCCTCTGCTCCACCGTTCACCCCCATGGGCTGCAGGGGGACAGCCTGCCTTCTCACCACGGGCTGCAGAGCCATCAGCCTCCTCAGGCGCCTCCTCCTTCCCCTCCACTTCCATGATTCCAGTGTCGGCAGCGATGTTCCTCTCGGGTTTTCCCCAACCCCCACACTACCGGTTCCCCTTCTTAAATATGTTTCCCAGAGGCGTTACCACTGTCACTCCCCGCCTAGAGGCAGGTCCGACATTTTGGCGCGCGGGTCTGACATTTTGGCGCGGCGAATTGTTCCAGCAACTTCTTAAAGGGGCCGCCTCTGCAGCCCCCCTCCCCTGCCACCAAAGAAAACCGTGCCACACAAACCCATAACACCTTGCTGTCTCAAGCTGTCATGCATCTGAAATGTGATTAAGGCCTGGACTGTTCAGCCATTAACCCTTGCTCGCTGGCAAACTTCAGCTGAATTTCTGCTCTTTGCATTATCTGCTGCTGTGCAGCTCCAGAAGTGCTTTGACTGCTCCTCAGCTCACCCACTTGTAAGTGTCAGCTGCAGGTTTTCCATCCCGCATGGGTCTCTCACCATCATGCTTGCTTTTAAATATGGCCCAACATGTCTTTGAAAGTGATATCTTTTAGTGGGTTGAATGGACAGAGGAGACCACTGCACAGTCTAATCTGACCTGGCATATAACTTCTAGTATAACATAGATTGTTTTCATCCATTTGTTCCTGAACTGAATTCCAAAACTTGGACGTGACCTAGGTACTGAGTTACCATGTGTGGTAGGAAGGAGTGAGGGAAGGCACAGCGCTTGCAGCCCCTGCCTAGCCACACTGGGCAAGCGTGGGAGGAAAGGTGAGTTGCAGACATGAAGCCAAGCTGTTGAGGTAATAAATGAGGCAAGGCTGAGTGATCACTCTTTCCAATGAACTGTGTCCAGAGGCAATAGTCTTTGACAGCCTTGATCTGATTGTCCCAGGATTGTCTACATTGCAGTTTAAATCTGCAGCTGAGTCATAGGCAGAGGCAAGTGTATTTTAAGGGCATTGTAGACACTTTTGCCTTTAAGGGGACCACTGCAAATAATTTTTGTAGGTAGCTCATGACCTGTATGAAGGGCAGGCACTGTAGATACTATCAAAAGAGGAGACCTTTACTTGAATTCTTGGCAGAGCCTGTCAGTGCAAGATTGGCTCCTTTCTAGCTGGGACAGGAGTTATATGGGATGAAGGCAGCAACTTCCCTTGCCCTGATGGAGTGACCTGCCCATGGAAGAGCCAGGAGAAGGAATCATTTTTGCTCTTTATGGCAGGGTTTCCCCAGAAGGCAGGTTGAAGATGGGATTGTGTTGCTGTTTTTTGTTCTTTGGGATTGTTTTTCTAGTGTTTGTTTTGCTCAATGGGTGTGATATTTTGATCAATGCAGGTAACAGGGCTAAATAGGACATACTGATAAAGTATTACTGCCTGTGTGTTTACTCTTCACCTTCACCTCAGGAAACATTTCTGGTAGTGAATGGAACGTTTAGTGGCAATAGATGGCAAACTGTTTTCAGCACTTCTCCAGCACGCTCAGTCCTACCTTCAAACACCACCTGTGCCTGTCTGTTGGTAGGTGCCCAAAGCTGGCAGTTTATCTTTCTGTGGTGTTGGTACCGGGATCTGCTGGGTCAGAAGGTCCCAGTGATGGAAGTGCCAGGAAGAGACATGTGAGTTGTAGCATATAAAGGCATTTACATTTGTTTTCTCTGGTCTCTGATAATGTGGAAGTGTTCCCAAAGAGCCAGTGCTAACTCTGTCCACCTTTACTCAGTTGCACTATTGCCATAACCTCATGTGGCCCTTTAGATACCAAGTGAGATAAGGCCCCTGCCTAGGGGAGCTCACACTCATTAACAATGATGGATTATGACATTGACTCCTGGGATTAAGATCAGAGGCTGATAATATGGAGGAGAAGTGTTATGGGGAGTGCATTGTTCTTATCAGTTCTCACCACACACGGGGTTGAAGCAAACAATAGATCAATTTACATCACTTAATACACCCTGCTCATAACCATGTGTGCAGGTGGCTGTTGCCTCACTGGCAGGACCTTGTTGAAAGCTCAGTGTTCCTGTCCAGGCAAGATTAGAAAGTGAAGTTGCACCAGAGGAGGGAAGGTGCTTGACACAGAGGTGGCAAAGTGGGGGAAGCTGAGGAAGCATGGTGGGAAAGTGGGGTGAAGAAAAGATGCAACTTGGGGTTGGGCAGAGATGATGCTACAGTGTCTGAGAACAGCAGAGCCTGGGAGATGAGAGGAGGATGGCCCTTCCATGAGGTGGACATTTCTATGGAGTTATTTCTCTCTTCTCCAATCTTGACCCCCCTTTATGGATTGTGACATTTGGTCATGGTCCCTTTTGCAAAGAGATTGCCTTAAAGCACAGTAGGATGGAGCCAGGCCATCAGCAAGATGAGATTTGGTCATGCTGCAGGGTAAATAAAATACTGGTAGCCTAAAGCTGGGAATTGGGTAAAGCAGTTGGGGAGGTGAACATGCTGGTTAGGAGTGGACATAATGAATGGAATGAGCAGTTAATGGCACCTCTTGGCACGTGGGGCACGTAGTTTTCTCACAAATCTCTGCTTCTCATGTGATGTCTTCGGAGACCTTAGCTAAGTTAGCTGTAGAGGCTCTGCAGTCCCTGAAGGCAAACTCTTCCTGGGGTTTCCACAATCAGTTGGGTTGGGTGTGAGCTTTACCTTGGTGTGTTTGAAAATCACTGTGCTTTGTTGCAGCATGTCCTTAAGTACCTAAAGAGTTAAAAATACATGACCCTAGATTGTCCGTGTTGTAGTTTCCAGCAGTAAGAGGGGAAAGGAGGTTTCTCTTTCTGTTAGGGAGCTGAGTGACTAAGGCCATCTACAGGTAGGCTTTCAAGGAGTAGACTGCAGGTGACTTTGTCATAGAATCATAGAATGATTTGGGTCGGAAGGGACCTTTAAAGGTCACCTAGTCCAACTCCTCCTGCACTGAGCAGGGACATCTTCCACTAGATTAGGTTGCTCAGAGCCCCATTCAACCTGACCTGGAATGTTCCCAGGGATGGGGCATCTACCACCTCTCTGGGCAACCTGCTCCAATGTTGTCATAGGGACAGCTTTTGGTCTAGTCCATGTTGATGAAACAGAACCAAGTACTTGTAGGCAAAAGGCATTACTTTGTTACAAATAATCATACTGTAGAAAGATTAGCCCATGATTTAGCAAGGGAAGGAAGAACAGATGTGCATCTTCTGAGGTGCAATCACTCATTTGCCTGCCAGGCTTGATTATTTTGAATAATCGGGGCTTTGGCCCTTTTTCTCTGAGTGTATAAATGATTCTCAGTTATCCTTTGAATCCTTTTGGATGGGTTCTCAGAAGAACTTAAATCCTGGATGGCTTTGTGGCATGTCCGTAAGCGGCTGTCTTTTCCAGCACAGGTATGTGGTTACCTCTCCCATGATCAGGAGAAATCTGGCTGTTTTTGAGGAGCACATGAACAACCCCATGAATCCAGAGCTGTTTGGGTGCATTTCTTTTGTTGCTTGTTCGCTGCTTCATCTAAAAGCACAGGTTTCTGCAAGTCTTACGAATAGCCATCATTCTTTCAAAGGACAATGGAACAAATGAATGTGTAAAACTTGCTGGCGTGATTATAGGTCATGTCGCAAATGGAGCCTCTGTTACCTCCTTAGCTTTATTACGTAAATCTGCAATGTACACGTTAGTGGCTGCCTCTGGGAGAAGGATTGTTGTAAGGACAATGTACCTTTCCTGCATGGCATTCTTGCTGACATTCCTCCTCTGGTATCATAGGCTTCAAAAGTACTTGGCCTGCCATGTGCTCTAGCTTGAAGGGTGGCACTGGTTTTGCCTGGCTGTTCTACGTGAGTTGTGGGGATTTCTGCTTCTTTGCAGAATTGACACCCTGGGAGGCAGTGAAATGCTTACAGCTGTGATTTTCATCTGTACTGGAAAGGAGTTGATGGGTGGTTTGGCTTGCTGTGAAGGACCATTCCACAAGATCCCAGCAGAGTTTAGCCTGGAGCTATGCGATTGCATTCCTCTTGTGTAATTCCTTCTTTGGCACCTGCTGCTTCTGAGTCTTGCTTGTACTGAAGATGAGAGACAACTTCAGCTTCCAGGAGGTATCAGTCCTGGGAAGGATTTTCTTCTGGAATTTTCACTGCAGGCAAAATATAAAACAATAAACATTTTTGTACTAAAGAAAAAAGCTTTTGGTATTCAGTGGAGAAAGTCTGTGTGTCTTGATCTAACTGAGCTCATTTCTCAAGCACACTTGATGTAACTTATTTGTGTGACACTCCTCTGCTTCTTTTCAGCACATCTGCAAACCTCTCAGGGAATAAGGATAGATCTCCTTTTCTGCTCTG
Organism: Pandion haliaetus; assembly: GCA_013401275.1. Classification (NCBI taxonomy): domain Eukaryota; kingdom Metazoa; phylum Chordata; class Aves; order Accipitriformes; family Pandionidae; genus Pandion; species Pandion haliaetus. The sequence goes on along the minus strand of VYZV01023308.1, from coordinate 3,372 downwards.
TTCCTGCTATTCTGTTCTCAAACCCCAGCACAACTTTCAGTTCACAACATCTATTGTTTGGTATGTTAGTGAGCATTTGCCCTTTCAAAACTAATCTAGTTTTCTCTCTCTGCTTTGTATCAGCTTTCAGCTTTGGCTTAGTAAAATAAAAAATTATAATGCGGCAAATTCATCGCAAAGCTGTATCACTCATGTTTTGGCTAAATGTAATCTCATGGTCCCTTATGTAAAATCCTCACAATGCGTTGGATGGGCTGGTCTGTCTGCTGCACTGCTGCATGGATCCTGTCTTTCCTGAATCCTGTTTTTTGGTCTTTTCCAGTTAAACTAATGTAATCAAACAGTGTCTTCTGTATCATGTGGATGAAGGGTGATCAGATGGTATGTAATGTGCCCGCATGAAACCTTTACTGAATGCCTCTGTAATAGTTTTGTTGCTGTCCTAGCCCTCTGGGAATGCTGCTCTGGTACCTGGACAGAGCAAGTCTCTGGTCCTGTGGACTCTCTTGCGAGGTCATGTCTTTCGTCATTCTCCACCCCACAGAGATTAAATCCTGTGCCTTTAGGTGTTTCAGGAGAGAAATGAATGGTATGTACTTTCCAACAAGCTGCTGAGGGCAGCAAGGGTTGAATGAACTCCAGCAAAGGTCCTGCTCATGGATGCCTATGGATGGACACTGCTGTGACAGGAACGTGGGTGCAGGGAGCCCCAGACAAGCTGTGGTAGCAACTGGAGGGTGTTGGGGCTAAGGATATTCAAGGTTTAGTGAATTCAAGGTGTGTGGTGGTGCTGGAGAAGCGAGAACGCTTCCCCAGAGGGGTTGGTGACCACGTCCATCACCAACAACACACTGTGAGCAAACCAGGAATGGGGAAATGGAAAAGGGAGCAAAGGCTCAAAGGGCCATTTATGGGATGGCCAAAAGGGAAGGGGTTTCTTGGGGAGACAGACAGTTCCATATCCCCTTAGGGGTTTTTTTTATTTTTGGACTTTTAGTTCTTCCAAATTATTGCTGTGTTCCTTGTCTCTTGGGTAAAACTTGGGTTTATTACACATAGGAAGCGTGCTAGCTGCTCACAGTGCCTGGCAGAAAAGCTATGGACAGAGGTGTGTCTTGTTGCTAAGTCACCACTACACACCGCTTGCTGTTAAGTGGGATTTCTCTCTCCAGGGAGGGACAGTTTGTATTTTGAAGATACTCTGTGTGTAGGTAGGGTTGAGTCACCTACGCAGTTTAGATAAGGGTAACTTGAAGATAAGTGGTCTGTTGGGTTATGCTGAAGTGAATTGGAGAGATGTGTCAAGGGTGTTATCATTCTGGATCTTCCTATTCAGGTGAAAACTGCTGCTTTGTATCCAGGGAGTGCATGAATGTAGGGAAGAGTTATACCTTCCTCTGGCTGAGAGTAAAGCCAGGATGTTTCAGGCAGTAGGAGGTGGCTGAGGATCCTGCATTTACTGTCAGATGCTGCCACTTGCTGTATGTGTTCTTTGTCATGTGAGTAGAGGAAAACAACAGTGAGAAAAGGGAAGATGGGGATGAGCTGGGAATGTGTAATGAAAAATATATAGCAATTCCAGAAACAGGAAGTTTTTTTGTTTTCTTGTCCTGCAGATGAGAGAAGGTTCAGTTTAGGGGAGACAGATATAACACAAGCTACTACTTATGTGGCCTGTTTGTCATCACTAACAAAACCTCATCTGCCTTTTTTACCCACACAAAATGTGTTCAGCATCCGGATGGCTAATGAGATGAATGACCAGTTCACTAAGGCTGGCAGACGAGGTGACAGCATTTCTATAGACTAGCAGTGAAGAGGCCTTGGACAGATGCCCCTTGACTGCTTGCTGAGGATCCTGTTTGTGTTTTAGCATGTCAACACAAACAAAGCAATGTTGTAGTTGTTTCTCCCATGAAAAGTTAAACCCCAGAAGATGTCATATTTTGAGTGTGTATTTCCATTCTGTTTTTTGAAGAGTAATAAAGACCCACTCCTAGTTTTATAGGCAGAATAGGCATCTTCCATTTACAAACGATGTTCGTGCTTTCTCCAAAGTAATGTGACTTTCCACTTCCCTTTCTCTTTCCTTGTGTGAGAAACCAGGGTTCAGAATCAAAACCTGAAACAAAACTAAATGGATTCTGCTCTCTTCCATAGAATCTAACTCCCTAGATTGTGGTGCTATTTATCATATGAAGGTTCAGTTCCCAGAAGAGCAGAAATGCTGGGAACCTCACTAGTCCACCTCTTACCCTCCAATTGCTTTGCTCATGATTCACTGGCATGACCAGGGAGCCAAGAGAGCATCATGGTGGGCAGGGAGCTTCCTGGACTACCTGGTAGGAAGGCTTTGGGGGGAAGATGTGGCGTAAATCCCTCAGAGCCTTTGCCCGTTCCTTGAGCTGCCATCTAGAATTAGGCCACTAAGCTGTTTCATGTTTTCTCAGTAGTCTTAATGACACAGTAGGGTAGAGACTTCAGTCTCTGTTCAAGTGAATACGTAACATGAGATAATTAGAGCATACGGCAAAGTAGATATGGGTTGTATATGTCTATGTGGTATAGTGCTGAATACAGGTACCAGTTCAGGACAGGGAAAGGAACACCACTTCTTCCTCTTCTTGAATATGTGAGTCTGTGAGCATGCTCTGAGATTGTATTGGGTTTGTCTGGCAAGGTTTTGGTAGCAGGGGGGGTGAGGTGTTACAGGGGTGGCTTCTGATGAGAAGCTGCTGGAAGTTTCCCCCATGTCTGACAGAGCCAATACCAGCCCCCTCTAAGACAGACCTGCTGCCGGCCAAGGTCGAGCCAAACAGTGGTAGTGGTAGCACCTCTGTGATAACATAGTTGAGACAGGAAAAAAAGTTGTGCACAGACAGAAACGGCAGCTGGAGAGAAGAGTGAGAACATGTAAGAGAAACAACCCTGCAGACCCCCATGTCAGTGAAGAAGGAGGGGGAGGAGGTGCTCCAGGTGCTGGAGCAGAGATTCCCCTGCAGCCCATGGTGGGGAAGACCATGGTGAGGCAGGCTGTCCCCCTGCAGCCCATGGAGGTCCACAGTGGAGCAGATATGCACCTGCAGCCTGGGGATGACCCCATGCCGGAGCAGGTGGGTGCCCGAAGGAGGCTNGCCCGTGGGAAGGACCCACGTTGGAGAAGTCTGTGGAGGACTGTCTCCTGTGGGAGGGACCCCACGCTGGAGCAGGGGTAGAGTGTGATGAGTCCTGTCCCTGAGGAGGGTGAAGCGGCAGAAACAATGTGTGATGAACTGACCATAAACCCCATTCCCCCTCGCCCTGCACCGCTGGTGGGGTAGGTAGAAAATCCGGGAGTAAATCTGTGCCCGTGAAGAAGGAAGGGGTGGAGGG